>JAIKVD010000621.1:0-16731 GCA_024679075.1 Phytophthora uliginosa
GGCGTAGCGCTGCTCGCGATCTTCTGGACGTCGCCCGACTGGCTGCCGCTCGACCGCGGCGTCTCGACGTCAACGGAATCTTCCGAGCTGCAGGCCGCATCACCCGAGGACGGCCCGCTCGTGGACAAGTACAAGAGCGACTTGGTGAAGATCGCCACGCATCTAGCGCTAGTCGCCGCCACTGCAGATTGGACGTGCCCTGATTTCCTGCCTACGGTTGACTCAACCGTTGGGCTTGACGCACGTGGAGCGGGTGCTGGGCCAGGAGCAGCAGCTTCGAGCTCAGGACCGAGTCTTCCTCTTGCTCAACGGGGAGAACGAGGGGGTCTACCTAGCCGATCCTCACGGCAAACGAGCTGGATAGGCAGCGCGTTGCGCATGTGCTGCAGGATGGCCAGCTATGGGTGTGGCCAGGAATCAAGGTGGGTCATGTGCGTGAGATCGAGGGTTGCACCGTCACGACCCAGTCGCTACGTCCGAAGGTGTTCACGGTCGAAGGCTTCTTCACACAGGAGGAAGCGGATGCTATAATCGCCGAGGGCATCGATCATCTATCGCGCTCTCCTGTCGACAGTGTGGACGCAGACGACGGCTACCACGCGGACCGAACAAGCTTCACGGCATTCTTGGATGACAGTCATTTCACGCGCGACTTCCGCGAGCGGTCCGCGCGGATCGCCCGCCTTCCGTCTCTTGGCTTTACGGAGAGGATGCAGCTTGTGAGGTACGAAACGGGTCAGTTCTTTCGCAAGCACGAAGACTATTTTGACTCGAAAGAGTTTATACCAAGCAAGCACTTGGCTGCAGGTGAGTTCGTGGCATGGACTCAATGGGCCTCGTCCAAGATCGAGGAGCTTCGCCAGGACCATGGTGATGACATTGTCCCTGTTGAATTTCTACCTGGTGGTGCAATGTTCCCGGATGCCCAGAGCTTAACAGTATTCCAGCAAACGCTGCTGAGAGGTTTCATGGAAGACGCTCGAGCGAACAATTTTTTCTGGGAGCACACAGACCTGGCGTGGGGGGATTGGATTGACGAGAATCTTGAACGTGGGGCAGACGACATTATGGGTCCGATTCTGGAGAGCAGGGGCTACATGCTGCCGTTCATCGTCGCGTCATGGGAGAAGCGCGTGGGGCTTCCTGCTCTGGTTTACTCATTTCCGAAATTGCCGGTTAGTGGCATCACACATTACTTTCGATGGATACGCTGGGCGAAAGAACGTGTGCAGACGCTGATGGACACACACATCGAGGCCGTTCCGAAGCGTGTGAGACCTGAAGGACAAGACTATCCGACATTTTACATGAGTTTTCAGAACCGAATCGCTAACTACCTCCTCGAAGACTACAGTCAAGAGTACCTTGTCGAGGCACTTTCAGAGGAATTGCACACGTGGCTTGTTGAAAATAAAGACAACAACGACGTTCTACTTGAAGTTCTGCGCCAAAGTTCGCGTGGATTCGACCTAGTTCTGGAGGCGTGGACTAAGCGAGTCGGTAACCAATTTGCCTATGAGAAGCCAAAGCACTTGCACCACTTCGAGCCGAATCGATTCGCAACGCTTTTCTTGTATTTGAACGACTGCCCTGAAGGTGGCGAGACAGTGTTCCCGTATTCGAAAGAGCGTCTGGTGACTGGGATTGAGCGAGAGGGTATGGCCGAGTGCTCCGAGGGACTCGCAGTGCCGCCCGTGAAGCTCACGGCGTCGTTGTTCTACTCGCAGACGGCGATGAACGACTTGGACCCGAGCAGTCTTCACGGCGGCTGTCCTCCAGCGAAGGGCATTAAATGTACGTTGCCGCGTCCTGTAATTCTGTGACACTAATTTACAACACACCATTCACTCTGTGCGTCTTACTGTTGTAGACGGGGCCAATTCGTTCATGTGGAATTCTGACGCCGACGAGGGCGCCAACGCGTGGGGTATGTCTGAGGATTCCAAATCGATGAACGCGCAGCCGTAATATCGTTCTCTCATTAGGATGAAACCCATACAAATTCGCCTATAGAAATTATACAAAGTCCTGCAAGCCGCCGGGGAGAAAAAAAACTATACACCTCTCTCATTTGCCTGAATTAACCCACACGAAAGTCCAAGCCAAAAAGACATACAACTTGTAGGTTTTGGCTACAAGCGCCCACAATTCGTCCGTCCAAGAAGTGATCGCCCTATAAAAAGCTTCAACCGCCAAAGACGCTGGAGCAAAGCAACACGCATTCGACACCATGGGGCACACGGCCAGCGTCAATCGGCCGCAGCGACGCAGCTCGACAGGGACGCTGTATGGGGAACCGGCGAGTGCGACTGCGGCCCCGCGCGGGAGCTACACGCCGGCGCAGATGCAGGCGCTGTATCTGAGCCGAGGGCGGCCGGACATGGCGTTCATGTCCAATCAAGGGCGTCTTCCCGTTGAGGTGCCAGAGCTGCAGCAAACGTGCACAGTCAAGAACCACGTGAACCTGAAGAAGGCCAGTCTCAAGCTGCAGCAGTCGCCCACCGAGCCACATCACTACGCCTTGGAGTTCCAGTTCGATGCAACAAAACCCTGTCGCATCAGTGTGTTCTTGGTGGCAACTGAGACCGTCAACGTGGACACTGGCAGCTCCAGTTTTGCATTGGTTCACGCCGACAAGAACCCAGTGCTGGTCCAGCACTTCCCTTCGGGTTTGGGCCAGATCTTTGTTCTGAAGGGGGTTGAGACAGAAGATGACGCGACCAAGGAGGAGGATCAAGAGAAGCACGAGCAGCCTTTGCCGCTTTTGGACTTTTCGGTGTATGAACCTGATGAGCTAGTGTACAAGCCCGGCGCAATGCAGTTCCCGTTGATCGTTGTGGTGGAAGTTTCATCCGACAGTGAGTGCGCATGGAAGTGATGTACTCGATGTTGTTGGTCCTCTGACAGTGCGGCGTGTGGTGTTCAGGAAAACGCCCTCAGTCTCAGTCAACATTCTGCACGTTTGTCAAGAAAGGTGAGGATTCCTGGAACGTCAAGATGCTCAAGCAAAAAATTCTGGTACGAGCGTAGATATATTTTTATGGTTTGTTGGGCTTGTTGCACTGACTGTTGTTGGGTAGGTCGATGGATTGACATACGAATTGCAGGAGATCTACGGCATCGACGGCACGGTTGCTGCAGCACCGAAGACTGAACGCAACGGTGAAGCAGGCGAAGGTCAAGCCGACGCAACCGAGGCACCCAAGGAGGAAATCGAGATTCCAGAAGGCGCCGAGTGCATCATTTGCTTGTGTGAGCCGCGGAACACTACCATTTTGCCATGCCGGCACATGTGTCTCTGCACTGAGTGTGCCGAGGCACTGCGTAAGAGTTCCAGCACGTGTCCAATCTGCCGGACGCGTGTCGAAGCATTGCTCCAGATTCGCGTGGAAGCGAGGGAGACGACGACCACTGAAGCTGAGGAAGATACTAAGACCGACGTAGACGATAATATCGTCACTTGATAATACCAAGTTCTAAGCGAAGCAGGTCATTTATGAACGTCCTGATCGTTTATTCTACTTTGGCACATTACTAAACAGAAAGCCGACTGAAGATAACGAAAGAATTTATCTTGATGTTACTGTGGTTCCTTCCTACCTCATCCTTGTCTTTTCGCAGCATGTACAACCGAATTGGAAGTTACCCCACGGCTTCCATCCGGTTAGTTTTTCACACTTTGATCGGACTCTCTATCTTTTGCAAACCTCGTCGTCGAAGATGGCTTGACAGCAGTGCAGCTGGATTTCGCGCCTTGTTTTTTGTTTGTGTTTTGGCTGAATATCTTGTACAAATAGTAGTGGCGCGTGGCGGTGCGTGCTTGGTGGTGAAAAGACTCGACGAAGGCGTTTGATCAGCTTGTCGCTAAGTGAGCGCCTTCATTGTCGAATAGTTACACCAAAAACACATGCAGATAATACGTTACTGTCGCACCGCATACCCTCCGCTGCCCAGACCTGCTCGTCCTCCATTTCGCAGACTAGATTAAACTGATGCCGCACTTCAACTCCCCATGGTATTGGGGCTTCACGTTGTCAGCTAGTTGTTCTTTCTCCACATTCCCTTCATCTACGATTTATACATAATAGTCAATAAAAGAGTTCACCAGGAGTCACACCTTTTGACTTACCAGGTTGGCGACTTGCTCGGGGGCGTCACGCAGTCGGTTCCCCGACGCCGGAGTCGAGCTGACATCGCCCGTTGGGCCATAGTAAGGGCTGCTCTGGCCTTTGGCGGGGTAACCACCGCGAGTAGATCTGGGTGCTTCTTCAACCTTTGCGTTCAGCTCTCCCGAGGATTGGGACTGGAAATCTGCAAGTGTGGTCTGACGGGCGCTACGGCCCGGAGGGCTTCCACCGCTTCCAGCACTGTTGTTATCACCCCGCCGCTTCGGACTCTGAGAACCTCCGTGGCTAAAGTTGTTGTCAGCACTGGAATTGGAGTCGTCTGAGGTTGTGGGGGATCCAACCTTCGCTGCGTTGTAGGACAACTTGCGAGTCATCATCTCTACCATTTGTTCCCGCTTCTTCAGCTCACTTTCGCGGCGCATGTAGTCTACCTCCAGCTCTATAAGAAAACAAATTGTTAGCTACATGTCCTCATGACATAAACCTGCTAACTTCGCTCGTACCTTTCAGCTTCTTTTCACGGGCCATAAGAGCAGCCTCTTGGCGACGAAGGTCTTCCTCAATGCCCAACAGTTCCTTCATCTTCTGGTTGTAAGACGTCTGCAGGTTCGGATCCGCAACGGGCTGAGGGGCATTAGCAGCGGCATACGCACGTAATCTTTGCTGCAATTGTGGAACACGCTCCAAGTCCTCAATTCTCGGTCGTCGCGAGCGTTGCCTGTGCAGCATCCATCGGATGACCTGGAAAAGACCCTCGGAGTATTGTGACGGAATCCGCGTGAACTTGCCGGCATTGATCTTTTTAGCCAAGGCCAACTGATTCGTTGCGTCGAACGGGGGGCCCAGGGTAGCCATCTCATACAGCAGACATCCCAAAGCCCAAATGTCTGAGCGGTCGTCGTACGTCATCTCATTCACCATCTCGGGACTCATGTAGTAGGGCGTGCCGACGTTCGTCTGGGCGAAGCGAGACTCGCTGCTGAGCTCCTTCGCGAGACCGAAGTCACCAAGCTTGGCGTTGTTCTGTATACCAAGAAAAATAGAAGAGTCAGAACAATTCTGCAGATAGAAAAAAATCTACATTGCGGCCGTACGTTGGAGTCTAGGAAAATGTTGCCAGGCTTGATGTCACGGTGAAGAATGGGTCGGATGGCGTTGCCTTCGCGGTGACGGTGGCACTCCTTCAGCGCCAGAAAAATGTGGGTAAAAATGTGCCAGATGAAGCCCTCCTCAATGTAGGACCTACCACGACACGTGAAAAGCAAAAACAAAGTCAGACACCACACAAGAACCATTACATGATGAAAGATTCTGCTCTCGGAATCAGCATCCAACGTACCCATCACGTTTCTTCCTCTTGATGAATTGGCCCAGGTCACCGCCTTCGCAGAACTCCATGACGATGTAGATTTTGGTGGCCTGCTTGTCGATCACTCGATCCAAGTAGCGCACAATGTGCGGGTGGCGCAGCTCACGCAGAATGTTCACCTGCAAACGTCATCCACTCATCAGTTTGCGCGCTTCACCTCAACACCAAAAATGCAGGACCACGCACCTCGCTGACGATGAGCTGCTTCTCCTTCTCGCTCATGGCGCCGTAGTTGACTTCCTTCCACACCAGCATCTGCGTGGGTACACACACAAATCACTATGCCGTTCTCGAAAGATTGTCCCTAATGCAATACTAGAGCTCACCTTGCGGTCGGACTTGCGCACGATCTGCGTGACGACGCCGAAGGAGCCCTTGCCGATGATGCGGACCTGCTCGTAGGCGTCCATGGCGGCTGGCTGCGGCTGTGAAGGGGAGGGGAGAGGAGGAAGGTCTTCTCCGCGCGGGAGGAGGGGGCGGGTGACTGGTGACGCGAGGAACGGAGAGAATGCGACGGAAGGAGCGACACTGAGACGCCCAACGCTCCTGTCGTCTTCTCCTCTCGTTGTTCTTCGGTTTGTGGGCTTTTATTTGCCCCGCAAACGCCAGCCAACTCTCCCCCCCCCTTTTGCTACGTCCAGGAAGTCAAGTTTGAATTCCCCTTTTCCACGTAGCATACAAAAAACAAGTCGTAATTATAAGCGGGGAAGGACGATTGTGGTAAATCACCGGGAGGCCGAGAGAGGCCTATCCCTCCTGCATGTATGGATATGCCTAGAAAAACTGTCGAAGTCTTCCCACACATTTCAACTGGGGCGTCAAGCATTCCAATGCAGTGCAAGTTGGCGAACCATTTTAACTGGGACGTCAAGCATTCCAATGCAATGCAAGTTGGAGACCCAGATTGCACGCCAATGATCCGGCGTTTCCTGGCGTTTCAGACAGTCTATTTACAACGCCACACCGACACTGTACTGCTGCCGTGACCGTTCATTTGACTACCCGGATACATTGCTAACCGGTATAGACAAGTCAGTTCAAAAAGCCAGCCCCGCCACGGCAAGCAAAGCCAACACAAGAGAAAGTCTCGTTCGTCTGCCCGACAGATCCCGAAATGCGCGGCGCGGATCGTGTCCCGCCTCGAGCTCTGAGCGCGGACACGTATGATATCCTACCTATGGAGCTCTAGTAACTAGTCTGTCCTAGTCACCGGCTCGTGGGCCTTTCACGCCGTTCAAAACGGCAGGACTCCGCGATGAAGGCTTGTCTGTTTCGCTGCGTTAAGTCATCTACTTCGAAGTACTACATGTACAGGAAAGCAAATAACGTATTTTTTCGAATTACGGATACATAAAAACCATACTACAGCTTGTTGCTTGTTTCAGGCAACATATCAATACTACATGTACTGTAGAGTACGATACCGGTACTTGTATTCAACGAGAAGCGCTTACACAACCGCGAGCTAAAATGGCTACGCGATCCATTTGCCTGTCTCTGCTGGTCCTTGAAACGTCACCGCAATCTGGAAACCGCAGTTTAGTGCTCCGCCACCAGCAGCGCCTCGTTGTCGAGTGCATCCTCGTCCAGCATGAGCGAGACTCTTCTCTTTGCGGGGTTCGAGTGATTCAGGATGGACCCGTTTTGGTAGTCCACCACGTTGAGCGCAATTCCCACGAGGCTACCCAGAACGCCGAACGATACGAAAAGCAGCTCCACGCCTGGAATGTACCGATCATCATGATTGAACTCAGCAGCCACTGCCATCGGAAACAGCGCAAGTCCAATGTTCTGTATAGTAGGCACACGCTACAATTGAGCAGGAAATTCTAACATTGCGTGCAGAAAAGATTGAACGCACCTGGATCGCAGTGATAGCTCCGTATGCAGTTCCGACGTGCTTTGCCTCGACCACATCTGCACATACACAAATATGATACGCGCCTTAGTTGCCACTCCTATCGTGCATCCACGTATAACATCAAGTACTTACACGGAACGGAGGGCCATAGTGCTGCGGCGAACACACTGTAGGCAACACCTTGAAGCACCAGCGGCACGTAGAGACTCACGTGGGTCAGTCCAAGCATGACGTGGACCGCTGTCAGTGCGACTGGGGCTACCAGCGCCAAAAAGGCACGGAGACCGATTCGGTCGACCACAAACCCGAGGAATGGAGATATGACTGCACTAATGATGTACGGGATGGACATCGGCGTAGCTGCTTTCTGGGCCGCATTCATTTTTGTGGCACAGTACGTCTGTGTCAAAGGACCAAACCTCCATGCTTCGTCGTCGCAATTGATCTTGTCTGCATCAATTAGTGGAGGGGAAGTCGAGCAGTTCCACTGATCCAGCGGTTCTTTTATTGTGCAGTTCGCTGACAGCAACGGTAGCGGCCACCCGTATGGAGGAACACTGGGACACCCTGGAACAATCTTAGCGCATTCGATCTCGAAGTCGTAAAGCCCTTCTCCGCATCGTCGGCACAGCTCAGGGGGTTCTTTGAAAAAGTCTCGCTCCATGAGAAGACTGCTGGCGACGTTGTTGAACGGGATCACGCAGCCGTAGACCACCAAGCAGCTCAACGCCAAGAGCCAAAATGCTGGGCGGAAATGCTTGATATTACTGAAGTGGATACTTTCAGCAGCTGCGCCGACCTCTTTCTGGTTTTCTTTTGTCAACTTCTCCGCTCGTTTGTCGATGGGAATCACCAGCATCACCGTGAAGGTGGACGCTAGACACATGATAACGCCTACCCACAGCGCTGCGGACACACTCGACGCTTGGGCGACAACAGGACTCAGCTCGTTGTTGATGACGCTTCCCAGTCGCGCAACACTGAGGTTGATGCCCAATGCGAGCGCAAGTTCGCTGTTCTTAAACCACGAGGCGACGAGCGTCCCCTGTGCCACACCGAGACTTTCTCCACCGAATCCAAACACCACCCGACCGAACTGAAGAAGTGCAAAAAGAAGTGTCAGCTCCGTTTATCCCCAACACACAAGGAAGGCAACGCTTGGCTCACCAGCATCAAGTTGAAGCTCGACAACGAGCAGCCAGTTGCGAAGATCAACTGCCCCGTCAAAATCGCCGTCGAGAAGGCGAACAGCATCACCCGCGCACCAAACCGATCCACCAATACGCCGCCAAAGAACGGCAGCAGGATGTTGGGGATCGAGTACAAAGTGTACAGCAAGTTCTATAGAGAAAAAACAAAGTGTGCAATGCAATCACATTTTCTGTACTTCAGTAGGATGATCTTTATCGCAGACAATTGCTAACAACAAGAGTAAACTGATGTGGAACGTACGAAGAGGAACTCGTAGCGGTCCTTGGGGATGTTGCTGAAGTGCTGCTGCAACTGGCTCTTGAGTGCCGCCGGGTTGTCGAAGCAGTAGTAGTTGCCGATCATCAGCAGACACGACAGCAACAGCACCAGCCAGCGCACGCGCAGCTCGCTCTTCTCCATGACTTCTCAAGAGGGGAGGAGGGGAGGATACAGCTCTGAGTCAGATCCTAGCTGTTTCGGTTAAGTACGATTGAAGTGACCATCACTCTGTCCTCTACTTCAACATCGACGTCGCAGCAGCTTCCGCCACCACTTCTGGATGGTCGTGGCGTATGCGTTGTTCCACATGTGCGTCAGGATTTCCTGGCGTCGCTGGTCCTCCAGGCGGACCTTCAGCTCGTAGAACCTGGCCCGTGCTTGCTTTGCCCGATACGCATTCTGCAGCAGCACAGCCGCAGCCGTTTGCCGCTTTGCGAGTGTCTCCACGCGCGCCCCAAAGCGACGCATGAATTGAGTGTACCGGAAAAAGTTAAACAGCACGTGACTCGCTCGTGCCAGCGTATCGCGCTTCGCTTTGGCGCGGGCGATTCTTCTCCTTGTTCGTCGCATCCAAATCTGAATGGAGATCGCCGCATGATACCGAGCCAGATGGTGACACCAAGCGATGAAGTCACGTTTTTTCTCGAGATAACGCACGAAAGCTCGCGTTATCATGCGTGCAGCTCGCTGTTGCCTCAGCCAAATGGCACAGCGCACGCGGAAAATGTACGAGTGGTAGTAGCGCTGGACTTGATGAGCAGCTCGGCTGTATGCCAAGAAGCGCTTTCTCCGCTTGAACCTTTTTCTCGAAAGAAATCCTCTCCAATGGGCTTGGATTAATGTTGCAGCTTGGTGCAGGTGATGAACAGATGCAGCTCGCTTGCCTTTGACGCCGCGAAGCCAACTTTGAATGGATACTGCAGCAGCGATAGCTTCGTACTCCCGTTGATGTGATGTGTTAGCCATCCACTTGGCCCACAAACGAAAGACTATAGATCCCAGCCTTGTGCGGGATCTTTGTAGAACCCACAATGCGGATTTCCTAACAAGCACACAACGAATTAGTCCTATCAAGGAGGTTGCTTGTTAAAGGAGAAGTTTGTAAACGCACAGGCGGCAAAACTTGCGAACTCGCAGGTGGTATTGCGTCCACATCGTTTGCTGGCGCCAATACATATACCGCCGGTGTATGGCTTGGTGGCAATGTCTGGAAAGAAGGATCTGGACAATCACGCGTGGTGAGTATGGCGAAAGAATAGAGTCACAGGGTGTAGATTGCATACTGATAGCTTTTCGGCGGCGAATTGCTTTCGCATGCTAGTGGATCGAACAACTTCTTCCATACAGTGGTCACGGACCCAGTCCCGAATATTACGTGGGCAGCCATTTATCACTGTAGCAGCTATTGCACACACGACAACAACAACATTGTTAGCAGTAATCTATACGATGGTCATTTTTGCGTGAAATACCGGGATGCTTCGATGCGGCGGCTTTGATTAATACTCTGCATTGCAATGAACGTTGAGACAGCGCGATTGGTTCCTCGTAGCGTTTACCTACGGGCTTCGGCCGGACTGCGGGTAAACGCTTACTTGGAATCACCTCCGGGAGCGTGACGCTACCTGTCCGCGGTATTGCCAACGCTCGACCGTGGATCCATGCATTTCGTGCAAGTTTATCACATAGCGAGAGAGTCGTCGCTTGAGGGCAATCAGAACGTGACCACCCTTCTTGTTCACGAAGCCTTATAATTGCCATCTCTAGCTCGATAACTTGATCATACGACATTTGTGTTGCTCGCAAAAAGCTCGCGCTTTCTAGCGTGTAAGCAACATTTGGACGTGCAAGGAGGAAGAGCATATCTTCCACTGCTAAGCATTTTCGGCGGAATTTGTCCTCCCAAAGAGTAAGGATATGCCCATGAAAACTGTGGTCTGGTGTGCGCAAGCTTGTGTGCCTATCAGCATTAATGGGGACGAGATATTGCTTTGAGGATGCGTTGGTCAACGCTGGGGTAATAGAGGCGCGGTCGGAAGCCGCTCGTATTGGTTTCACAAACCCACTGCGCTTGAACCTGCCACCGTTAAAACTCGCCACCATGTGCTTCTTGCTGTCGAAGTGTTATTCTCATACAATGTGGGTTTCAGCAAGCATCTCGCCTCCCACAGATTCCTTTGCTCGGGTAAAACCTCGTCTAAGATGCCTGCTACACTCCATTCCGAACCGTTAAGTGCAGCAAGCTGCTCAATCAAATCGCAACCTGTTACAACAATCAAAATGCCGTACGCGTCAGTATGCAGCCTGGAGCTTGACGTTATATTCTCACGTTGAGTACCCGCTCGGTCAAGCTTCCTACGACTCCCACTCGCTTCAATAACTCCTTCTCGTTCCTGCATCTGGACTCTTGCTGCAGAACTGACTTCGCTAATTTTGGTCACTCAAAATCAACTCGTACATTTAGCTCCTTGGCTTCCAACAACTCGAGAATTTCGTGGCATTCATCTTCGCTCAAATATGCACGCAGCACACGCAAGCCATCCATGTACAGCGCTTTGCTCCAAGCGCAGGCTGCGATCCCACGGTATAACACCTTCTTCGCCGCCTCCACCTTTCCGAGCGCTATCTCAAAGCGCATATACAGTCGCCAACATAGCGCATTACCCTTTGTACGAATGTGGTTCACCATACTTTCAAATGTTTGCCGGATACGAGTGACTGCAGTATCATTCATGCTCCACCGATGAAAGAGGCAGCACGTTGGCCGATCATCGTCTGACTGCGCAGGTAGGTACTTGATCGTCGCAGCTCGCTCAACGCGGCAAACTTCACAAAGCAGCGAAAACAACCACTCCGCCAATTCCGGGGAATCATAATGGCGCTGCCAGCGCTTTTCTACCCGAAGGAAGTAGTTGCGAAGCACCTGGGAGATCGTGTTTCCCGTCTCAGCATCGACAAAGAGCCGAAGAAATAACGCGTCGTTCGGAAATATCTCAACTGCCTTACCGATGGACGAGCGCCATGCTCGTGGAGCAACCGCTGGAAACTCCCCTGAAGCTTGATGCTGCTGCATGAACCCCAGGAAACAGGTCCACATCCATTTAAGGTGCGAGCAGGCTTGGTGTTCAGCGTTGGCCAAACCTTGGCGATATTCTTGGCAAGCCGCTTCAAAACCTTGATATGCGTAAACCACGAGTGCCAAGTTGTGCAAGCAGTAGCCAGCCCAGCAATCCGATCGATAGTGCGACCGTTTAACTGATGTGTTGCCGCCACAAGACTGTGGACAAGATTCTGTGCGCTGCCGAATCGCGTATCTAAGCTCAGCACGATATCGAGTAATGAGGTCCGTTTCAGTCGATGGATCGGACGTCAAGAGCTCCTGCAGATAGTTACGAAGCCGCTTTCGGTGCGATTTTGCAATAGCGTCAAGCGTTTCCTTCTCTTTCCCCTTCTGCTGTTCTGGTTGCAACACATTCCAAAGTATGAAGAGGCATCTTAGAGCCCTTAGTTGTCCTTGATCTCGAGTCAGCGTTCCAGTTAACTTCTTCCGATCCTCCGTTGAAGGCCACAGTTCAATTCGTGCGCGAAGAAATACAAAGCGATGAAAACTTCGAGCGAGGTTAGCATTGCTTGAGGATGGCGGTCTTAGTGACGCAAGCGTATTATCGCAGATACGCCGCACCTGACGCTCATTTCCTAGCTTAAGTTCTAACTTGGCGTAGGCGAACAGAACATCAAAATCCATATCACGATCAGCGCTCAGCTGAACCAATTTCTGGCTCACACGACGAGCATACATCAGAAATGCTTCACTTGCACCGGTTGCACTTGTAACCTCGGCTTCAAAGCCAATCCACAGACATTTTAAGATCCTTCCAAACTTATCGTCAACGATTTGGAAGGCACTCAATGATTCCTCGAAGACTCGGCGAATAAATGCCACTTTGCTAGGGTCGCGGAGCACATCTTCCTTCACTAAAACATCGTCAAAAACAGCAACCTCGAGGAGCGTCTTCCGATCAAATGAATCGAGAAACAACTTGTGTTTCGTGGAGTGATCTGGTCGAGGGTTAAAAGCTGACAAGATCGGATTCACGAGCAGTTCACAATCTGCAGCATCGTCTGCATACATCCACTGACAGACTTGAAGGCTATCGTTCCATTGATCTTCACCTCGCCATTGAACACCGCATATATGCAGAATCTGAACAATAAGCCGCCATCGGCATGACTCCGGCGCACGAAACAAAAACGGCTGGATTTCATCGGTCAATATAGCACGATCTGGCTGTTGTTCAATAAGCTCCTGGTGAAGAGGATTGCTGGAGCGCAAAGGAGCCCATTGCAACTGTGACTGGACTTCCTCACGCATAAGCCATTTCATGAAACGGTCGTCTGCATTAATCGAAGGAAAATCTGCGCGTTGGTCCTCCAGTTGTGACTTCGCAGCTGCAAGCACTTCCCGCTTCGCTTTTTCTTTCTCAATTAACTGGTCCTTTCGGGCACGAGCGCTTTTCGTGCCTCTCAGCTCGCGTAGAATACGTTCGTATTCTTCGGCGTCATTGGCATCATCAATGTTGATACGATAGCCATGCAAGTTGCTGTAAATAAGCCTGCCACTTTGCCTTGGATCAGTCTCTGAGTCATCGCTTGCTACAGAATCAGTTAATTGCGTGCTCGAATCACGTCTGTTCTCACTACTTCCCCCGCCTTCCATTCTCGAATTTATTTTGGACTTGCGCTGGTAATCAGCAGAAGCAGACAAAAGATTCTGCTTGTGTTCTTGACTCTGTATCACTTCAGGGGGGTTCATTCTATCGAGAGAAGTAACGCAACTTGTTTGGATATAATCCTCGAATCCAGCTCCAGATAGTTCTGGAGGCTCTAGTCCGAATGCCCAACTCACTCCAACACTCGTATTCCATTGCTCGTTGCCAAACCCCACCGATCCGTTCTTATTCCACCGCGACCCAAATTCCCGCAGCATTTCCAAGTGATTCACATGAATGCCAGTCCTCTTACCCGTGGCACTTTCGTTCAGATTGAAATCAATTAGCGCTTGCGTCTGAGCGATTGAGCGTTCGACGTAACCTGCCTTTTTCTCAAATACGCACATGAGCAAGTGGAAATCAAGAAGTATTGTCGCCGAGTCCAGAAACTTGGCGGCAAGCGAGTCTTCTCCAGGTATCTCATCCAAGCCCGGCGTTGGGTTTGGAGTTTCCGTAGTCGTGTTTGCCTCTTTTTCAACCTCTGGTCTCAAAACAGTCAATATCCGCGCGTACAGATCGCGCACAGACTGCATCGAGAAGCTACCAAAATGCTGCTGGTGACATTGGAGTAGCTTGATCCATAGATCGCTGTTGGTAAGATCTTGAGAGAGCAGAGTTTCCAACTGCCGCTGAAACGAATCAAGCCCAGCACCTTCACCATTCACTTGAACTTGCAACGTCATGTTCAGCTTCACGCAATGCAACCTTCGTGAATGAGGATTTTTGGTGAGGGCTTTTGACAAAATTGCAGCTTGTTTTTCCGCGACGCTCGCCCTCATGGCTGGATTAATCTTTTTGCCCCTGGTGTGAAGGCGAAGTGTCTCATCTTGAAAGGCTATCAAATCGAGCCACTTATCAATGTCGCGTGGATTGGCCGCTACTGCAGCATTAAGGAGTTTACTTCGTTCAACGAGATGTTGCTCCGCACGTTGGCCGTCCGTTAGCATAGCTTCTTTTGTATCGTCACTGGTGCTCGTGACATGACCAGGCTCCTCATCAATATCGTGAGCCACGAAGTTATTGATGTCAAGTATGGGGTCCACAGGAATAAAAGACATCTGCGGTAAACAGCTCGTAGCGAGTCTTGTAGCCTGACTTGTTTGATCACCTTGGCGCGTAGCTGCCGCGCGAGATAGTCTTTTTTCGGAGTAGGCAAGATACAGCCGCTTCCGTCGACCGTCCTTCTCCATTTTGCGTGCCTGCATGGAGAAATATCGATCGGATTCTTCTTTTTCTCCTCGCTTGCCAGTCATCTTGTCACCGCTGAATTTAAGGCGTGTTTGAGATATCCAAGCACCCGTGAGCAGATTGCGCCGTGTTGCCAGGTTATAGAGTGGCTGGTCGTGCGCGTACGTTGACCCGAAGAACCGATTCTCGCGGTCACCCACACTATCAAACTCGAAGAGCTTTTCGTTTTCTTGGGTCTCGTGCAGTGCAAGTGTTTTATCCGATTGGGTAACAATTCGGTTCTCATCCCTATTGCTGCGCGACTGGGACCGAGAACGAGACCGTGAGCGCGGGTTGCTGCGGCTGCGACGTCGACGCCGACTAGAGCGGTGGGTATCGTCCCCATCACTGCTATCTGATTGACACCAGGACCTGCGACGCTTCCTGTCCTTGCTTTTCTTCTTGTGTTTAGAGAGATGGCGATTCTCGCGCTTCGCCACAGCACTTGACTCCTCGTCGCGCCGCTTCTTCCCCTTGTGCCTCTTCCTCTCTTTGTGACGATGTTTGCTATGGTTGTAAATTTGCATTGCTGAGTCGGATGCTTCGGTTTCCTTGTGCTTTGACTTGGATTTATCGTCGTCAGGGCCACTGGGAAAGCTCTTGCCAACACTGAGCCAGTCTATTTGGCAAGAAACACAAGAACCGCACCGTTAGAACGAACCTCGACGTGTTTACCAAACACCTAGAGAACGCACCATTGCTCGCTTGAGCAGCGTCGCTGCTCCCTGCTCCGGCCTCGGAGCTGGCTGCCGCCTTCCGCCCCGCCGCGAACATGTTTTGCGCTGTAAATTGGTCCAAATTGATTGGCCAAAATATAGTCCTCGACACATATTTTAGTCCTCTTACACAAGCACCATCAGCTGGTCAAGTATGAGCAGCGAGAAGCTCGCAATGCGGCCGCCCGCAGACCTGTCGAACGAGGAGGAGGTGTCTGCGTACATCAAGCAGAAGATCCGCGTGTTCAGTAACTTCCCCAAGCCTGGTGCGGACTTCAGCGACGTCACGTCCCTGCTTTTGGACCCAGTCGCCTTTCAGACAGCAATCGACGCGCTCAAGCTCCGGTACGCGGACCAGCAGATCACGCACGTGGTGAGCTGCGAGTCCAGAGGATTTATCTTCGGGGCGCCGTTGGCGTTGGCTCTTCAAGCCGCGTTTGTGCCCGTGCGTCGCGCGCGGAGGCTGCCCGGCGACGTTGTGGGCGTGGACTACGTGTCGGGCTTCTACACCGGCCGCATGGAGATCCACCAGGACGCCATCTCGGAGGGCGGGCGCGTGGTGATCATTGACGACCTCGTTGCGTCGGTGCGTAAAGCCACCACTTTTTGTGCGTTTTTCGCTAGTCGAGGACTCAAAATGTGTGTGTTGCTGTCTGTGGTGGTTGCTGCCTATAGGGCAACACTCTCAAGGTGACGGTCGAGCTCGTTGAGAAGCTCGGCGGAAAGGTGGTGGAGTGCGGCTGCGTGATCAATTCGTTGCGCTCGACGGTAAGTGCTCGGTGTCGCTGCACAGTCTCTGCGGTCCGCCCCTAACTGACCACCGAATTTGCGTGTAATGTCATTTAGGAATCGCTGCAGAACATCCCGCTGTACGGCCTCACGATGATGTGAGTATAGAGAAGTTCTCTAGAGAACTTACACTGGGTTGAGCGAGCGGCAAAGAACAGGTTTTTAGGCGGGCCAGTTTCGAAATCCCACGCTCGTTTTGAATCCCCCATCGAACCTGCGAGATATGATTCTTCTTCAGTTCCCGTTGGCCCATAAATCCATAAAAATCACGCTCTGGATATTATAGCCTGTCTTTTCGTGTAGAGTAAGGGTATTCGAGCAGAGAGGTGTGTGATGACCCGATTTTCTGGCGCTTCCGGAATCAAAAACCGAAAAAAGCGCCAAGGGAGAAGTAGCTCCGCGT
>JAIKVD010000622.1:0-16693 GCA_024679075.1 Phytophthora uliginosa
GCTGTGCTCGACGCAGTTGCGGGCCGCTTTGGCCGACGCTGCGGTGCCGACTGCTCGGCTTGGGGTCGTCACGGCGTGACGCAGAGAGCGGCGGAGGAGCATTCCCATTGTGAAGTGAGGTAGATCTTTGCGGCGCGTGCCCGGGACCCAATGAGCGCCGAGGGACGGGCGTGGACGTGAACTGAGGGGATCACAAGAGCTCTCCCGTGGTGATGGCAGTTGACAATCGATCGGCCTTTTGGCGGTGGTGGTGAAGGTCAAACGAGATGCTCAACCGACCACAAGAACTTGTCGGGGCTTGAAGCTCTCGACACCACAAGCAACCGCAGCAACTGGACGAAGCTCCATGCAGGTGATCTCGAGTCGATCAGATAGATCCCACAGGTGGGGGAGACATAACCAGCTGCCGTGCGAGCCTCTGCCAGGGGTTCGCCCGGCTCCAGCACCGGCCGAGAAGGCTGCACCTGCTGCTGCTCTTGAAACGTGCGTGTCATTCCTGCATCGTCTAAATCCGTCGCCAAGGTCTCCGCTGCTGCACCAAGTACTCAGACATGGCTCCGTCCGTCATGGGATCGCCCATCGCTCCGTTCCTGGACCTGTCGATGGAGTCGCAGTCCCCCACGGTGACGGGCGTTCGTCGCGGTCTCAACCTGCTGGGCGATGGCAAGTCGCCCGTGACGCTGGACCCGCCCACAGAGCAGCAGTTGCTTCCGTTCGAGAGCATGTTCCAGTTCGAGCGCATCAAGAGGCCGCTGGGCGTCGGCCACTTGCTCCTGCTGCTGTACACGCCGTTCGGGCTGGTTCTGCTGCTGCTGCGAGGCATTTGCTGCTTCGTAGTGGCTCTCATTCTGCCGCGGGTGTGCTCGGAGGACCAGATCGACCGGTGGCGTCTAGCTCGAGTCTTCGTGTGGCTCACGGGCACCCGAGTGCGGCTTGTGGACGAGCACCTCTTTGAAAAGGGAGAGGACCGAGCGGAGATCATCGTGTCCAACCACATCAGCGAGTTCGACGCAGTCGCGATGCTCGACATCACGCCCGCGTACATCTTGGGCTACGATTTCTACAAGAAGATGCTGTTTTTCAAGCTCTTGGGGGACAAGGCCGGACTCGTGTACGTGCCCTACGTGTCGAGGCAACAGGGCAACGGTGCCGGTCGCGATGCCGTGCGACGGATTATCGTTGAACGACTCGCTAGAGGCAACAAGCCGCTGGCTGCTTTTCCGGAGGTAAGAGGAAGGTTCGGTACTGGTGCAGGAGTTGGTACTGATGTGCTGGTTTGCATTCGATCCAGGGCGGACTCACGAACGGGAGGAAGGGTTTGCTGCAGTACCATAAGTTCCTCTTCTCGCTGGAGAAGACCGTGCAGCCTCTTGCTATCCGGGCGTCGGACGGGCCTTTCGTAAGTTACTCGATCTCTGCATCACGTTGTTAGTTTAACGCTAACTTGTGCCGCTTTGTGTTGGGTTTTTCAAGCCGGTGAATATCAACGACGAGACCAGCACGTTCCTGGCCAACGTGTTGTGGTACCTGTTTGTGCCGTGGCATACCTACACGGTGCAGTTTCTGCCTTGTACCAAAGCAGCTCCTGCGGAAGACCCGCTCGTTGTAGCACAACGTGTGATGAAGGCCACTGCTGACGCCCTGGAGCAGCAGGCATCTCCGTTCATGTACCGTGATAAGATTGCGTACACCAGGTATAAGACGCGTCAACGCAAGAAAAGCAAGAGGTGAACGCCTCTCCAAAGGGAGATAGGTATACATGCAGTCTTGCGTACTTTTAGTGTGTACAAACTTTACTACGTAGTATGTTTGAGGCATTTTGTTCATAGCTAAGTTCTTTCCTCAAGTCTATTGTCGAGAAATTGCCACTCTAGGTTGAACGAAGGTCCGATTGAAAGACACTGTGGAAGTGCCGATGCGACCGAGCAAACGGAGGAAAATCTATGTGGACAACGGTGTCGTTTGATTCGGGTGCCCGCTTCTCGATGATGACAGCCAGCGACCGACTTGGAAGCTCGACGCTGCTATCGATAGCTTTGGAGATCGTTGTCCAAGTGAGAAGCTGTTTTCATACCGTTGACCGGACGCGGTCAAGCTACATGTATTCGACTTCTTGCGAGATGATGTTTTAGATGATGGTCGGTGTGGATACGTACGTCAGGGCCCCGTGGGAAAGGGAAATCGGCAACTGCAGTGGCGCTCGCTCGTACTGAATGGGTTATCACGTGGATTCATCTTCTCCAGAATGTGTGCGAATGGAGAGCAATTTAACGAGAACATCCACTCAAACAGCGGATAACAGATTCTGAATGAAATTCAAGACACGAGGAACCGCATCGTGTTTCTCGACGGCGTGACGACGTCAAAAAATACCGAAGCGAGAATTTGCATGAGGTGGCTAGAGCAAAATCGAGTGAATCGCCGACTTTTGGTGGCATCAATGTCGTCTTGCAGGCAGATGACGGAGGATGAGATTTTGACGTTGAACATCCGTCTGCATTTCGTGTCGTCGTGGACATTGGCGAAATATTTCGACGCAGTCGAAGATAACGACCTCAGTTGGACGCGTCCAGTGGCTGTGAGGGAGCATCCCCCACCAAGGAATGGCGCCGGTCGCTTGTGCGATCGAAGTATGATTTTGCTGGTGAACATGTTCAGCTTTCCTTCTGCGGACGTTGTTTCGTACGTCGACGGGCTGGCTGGCCACTTCAGTACCGGGTACGATGTCATTTACATCAACCAGGAGGACAAAAACTTGTCCGGTTCGTGCAAGTGGCGCAGATGCACGCACAACCACGAATTTCATCTTCGCTACTTTCATCATTTGTTGAGCTCACAACACTGGAAATTTTCTTCGTCATCGAAAGAAAGGCACTATCCGAAGAGCTCAAAAATTGGAGCAAGTTTGGCTGGTGGATGGACAATGCAATTTGCCCATCCACCAGTCAAACTGGCGAGGGTTTCGTTTCCAGATGACTCAATAAAAAAAACTGTGATAGACGACTGCATACATTGAATCGAGTTACGAGGCTTTTGATGCGACGAGAAGCGTCGTTTTGAACGCGGCGCTCTTGAGATACACCCCAAGCTTGCTCTTGGCGATTTCGCTGGGGTCATCGAAGAGCTGCTGCAAGATCTGGCGCCGCTGCCGCGCATCCGCAAAGACCAGGAATTCCAGAACGGCAGTCACTGCCGCCTCCTTCAAGCCAGGACGCACGACACGCAGACACTGCACATACTGGCGCATGACATCGTCAACACAGACCGAGTCGTACTTCATGAGGTTGAGCAGCGTTTGGCACAGCGTAGCCATAACCGCCTTTGTCACTGTCTCCGACACCAGCAACGAGGCCACCGGAGCTGCACAGCGACGCAGCAAGGCCATGATTGCTGCTCCTTGGTCCGTCTTGGCGCACAAGAAATCGATTGCCTGCAAGCCTTGCGTGACGGCAGTCATGTCGGTGCGCTCGGTCAACGGTTTGCCGTTTGTGGTGGAAACGAGATCCTGACTCTCGATGCGGGTCAGCAACTGCTCGATTTGCTGCTGCTGGCTTGCTGCTGAGTGGTGCTTGTTTCGCCCAGTTCGAATGGATTCCAGAGTCGCGCATAGACTCCACTCACTGTGTCGTTGGGCCATTACTTCTCCGAAGGCCACCGTCTCCGGCTGTGACTCATACATGGCGACAATACTCTCCAACAAAATAATGCGCGGTGCCGAGAAAATCAACTCGTTGGCGAGGTCGAAGTCGGCCTCCAGTGCATCGTAGAAGAGCTCCCATGTGTGAGATACGAGCTGATGGAACTCTACGGCGTGGTGGTCGGCAATCACGCGTAAAATCTCAAATAGGAACTGGCAGAATGGATCCAGCACACTCCGCTGGTGGCGCATGTGTGGCCGCATGATCTGCATTGCGATCAGGATCTAATACAACAGTCATAACGAGTTAGCTCCGAGTAGAAATCAAGGTAGGCTGCTAGCGGACTTACATTTTGGAAGAACGTTGTGTTGAGGTAGAGTTGTGACAACGAGACAGTACCGAAGTGCTGCATTAGTTGTCGCGGAAAACGCGAGAGCACCAGCATTGGGTGGCATCGGGTCAGCTCTCGGAATCGCTCCATTACTTCGCTGCCTTCGCGCGACAAGTCGCGCAGAATATCGTCCACCTGCGACAGCAATCGGCGATCTCGAATGACCAACTCTCGCTGAGGTCCTGCGCTGACGTCTAAGTTCACAAGTGACTCCCAGTCGGGGTTCAGCACATCTAGAAGTCCAGCCACGAGCTTGGGGTTCTGGAAGTACAGGGCCTGTAGCAGCAGAACAGTGACGGTTAGTGGGGATTCGCATACACTTTTGTAAACAATCACCTGTACTTACTCCAATGAGATCTCGCTTAACGTCTCCATGGATCGCGACAACGTCACCAAGGTTGCCGAGGTGCGGGTCTGCAGTCATAATCGGTTCCAACAAGTTCAGCATCGTGCTGTCATCTGCCTGGTCATACGCGAAATTCGCCAAGAGGTCTACGGCGGAGGAGCTGAGGCTGTTGTTTTGCAGACGCTGGAGAACCTCTACTTCCTTGACGAGCACCACTAGGCTGTGCAAAGCCATAGCATCCAAGCGAAGTAGTGCGCCCTGGGTTTTCCATCGTGCGACTGTCCTGCTGATGAATTGAACCACCAAATGCAGAGCGGTGTAGATATCCGAAGCAACTGTCATATCTTCGAGCATGTAAAGACCCTCAGTCGTCGATGCTTGGGTAATATGGCGGACGAAGCTGACTGAGGCAGAGTATGAACTATCGAAAGCTTCACCCAGGTTATCTAGCGCACGTCGCACAAATTCACCGCATTCCTTTCGGTGAACATCGCTTGGGCAGGTCGCCAAGTGTCCCACGACTTGAAGCAACGCCTTCGCAAGTTGAGCAGCGGCAGCTTCGGAGTTGCATGAAGAACTGGCGAAATGCAGCAACGACACTTGCAGCGTCCACAAGTCAGCAGGAGAAAGCGCCGTGGATCCATTGTCCTTTGGACACGAACGACTCACTGCTTGGCTCGCCGCAAAAACAAAGTCTTCGGGGGCAATTACGTCTGGCAATGAGCCGGTGCTGGAGCTTCGCTTGAGCTCATTCGCCAATCCATCGAACAACGGCACTCTATCCTGTAAGACGCTAAAGTACGTCTCCTTGAAAACCCTCATGTCAGTTTTCGGGCTCGCGGTAGTTTTCGATGGGACAGACTTCTTGGTCGCTTCAACCATCGGTTCATTGTTAAACAACGAAGTGCTTGGTCCGGCGGAAGGTTGAGTTGCGTGGACCTTGAAGGTGGTGAACCCTTCAGACAGCAAAAGCGCTTCCTCATCTTCGTTGGTAACCATGCTACCGTTCGATCCACTTCGCTGTAGAAGCCACTCGCGCAAGAGCTTCAGCTTTTCAGTTGCCCCTGACGAAAGCGAGATTGCAGGGCTGTAAGCGCTCAGCTGCATCAGCACAATATCTGCTGCTATCGAGACATCTGATGCCTTCGTCACAGCTAACAAGCTACTAACAGCCTTGCTTTCATTTTTCTGAATTGCCTCGAGAAGCATCCTCAAGGCCATCTCAAGGCACTGCTCACTCAGAGCAGAGTGATCGAGAAGATTCCACAACGACTCGCTTGACATTGCGCGAATAGCAGTGACGCAGAGATGAGAGGTTGTCGCGGAAGCTGCGGCTGCGAGCTTGGTCAACAAATGGTCTGGATATAAACGTGCGTCCTTCGTAGCGATGAGGCCTGTGCTAGACAAGATTGCGGCATTTGGCGAGGCTTTGGGGAACAAGCTCTGCGTTAGCTTGGCTGTGCAGGTAGTAGTTCGTTTGCTTTCCTCTGGCGGTGGGTCCTTGTGTGCATGTGGTGAACAAAGCACCTGAATCGCGCCATGGATGATCGCTAGTGGCAATTTAATCTCACGGATAGTGTTTGCCCCGTCCGTCACGTAAAACACCTTGCAGTCCGAAAAACTGATCCCAGACGTTGCCTTGAGCTGCGGAGCTATCTCCAGCTGCGACTCGATCGACCGCCAAATCACCTCCACTGTGACTGCGTAAATGTCGTGATCCTTTAACAACAGCGTAGCTACCAAGTCACGCCCTGCAAGTAGTCGTCCGTACGCCCTAGCTAACATAAGCGATTGCTCAATGGCGGATTTTTTCGGATGCGTATCATCCTCCTCCTTTTTAACGCCTCCCGTCTCGTTAGTGCTCGCATCGCTATCCTTCGAGAAATCGTGCAGGGCCATGATGCACATCCGGAGTGATGCAATCGACGCTTCCAGCTCGAGCAAATTTTCCAGAGAGCAGAAGATTTTGCTGCGAATGATACTATAGCACGGTAACTTCGCCAACTCGCGAAGCCACGAGAAGCTGAGGGTGCCCTCGGCGCCAGACGTAGTAATAACTTGGTGGATTTCATCCGATAGCTCGTCCACGCTGCGAGGCGCAGTCAACAGGTAGAGAATATGAGCAGCAACTCGTCGCGTAGACAGCTCGGGGGAGTTTAAGCTCTCCAAATAATACAACACGACATTTGATGCCACCCCTGAGCTGTCGTTTCCATCAGCAAGGTACTCACGTAATTTGCTGAGCAAGCGCGGGATGATTTGAGTCAGAGCTGGCTGGTTTAGCGGCGCTTGTGTGTCTGAACTGTTCTTGGCGCTGTTCGGGCGTAGTGCGAGAAGGAGCAACTGGCACAAGCACCCGTAGGGAAGATACTGCACGGTGTCGAAGTCCTCGCAAACGATGTCGGCGATCCACCATGCACTGTTAGCCGCAGCGCCTGCAGGATTGGCGTCTTGCGCTGCGCTTTTGTCATCGTTTCCTGCGACCATCTCCATGAGGAAGTCCTTCTTCCGGCTCTGTCGAAGACGCATGCCAAGCTTGAATTTGCGATCCAAGGTACGAAGATGCTCCAAAATCGCTGGCGGTGGTTGGCGTGCCAGTCCGCTGGCATCGAACAGCATCAGTGGATCTCCTGTCACCGATGGGTCTGCTTGGTTGAGCTGTAGCAGTTGCTGCTCATAGTCCCGCAACTGCAAATTGCCCTGGATCAGATCTGGGAACGCCGATCTATGTTTGCCAAGCAGCATTGGATCCGGGGCACCAATAGCTGGGAACGTGTACCGGCCAGTGATGACCATCTGCATCAATCCCCGCAGCGTTGGGAACTCCTCCCACAAGAAGGTGCCCACGGTATTGGGGTTAAAGCAGCCAACAATCTATAGATTAAACGAGACAAGGGTGAGCAATTACTTCACTAAACACACAGTAAGCAGCGTATGAACTCACCAGCAAAATGGAGCAGCAAATCCAGAAGCGGCTTGAGTGGGAGAATTCTTGCTCCTGCTTGTCGTCACCGCCTTGCCACTATTTCAGCAAAATACAGCCCAGCCATCAAAAGTTAGCGAAAGGTTAGCATTTACAGACACGTGCTGAGGGTGAGGTGTACGAACCAATGCAAGCTTGAGCAGATGCTGTACAAACTGGTTGTTCTTCACTTCAATGCCAAGTACACCACCATTCTGAGCATACGAAGCAAGATCTTCTTCATGGTGCAGCCACAAAGCCTCTCGGTGCATGTGAGCCTCAGCGCCACGGAACACGACGGTCTCTAGCGTCCGCAGAGCCTCCATACGGTCAATAGCTCTGCATGAATTGTACAAGCTCGCAAGCAACTCCAACGTTTCTTCGTGCACAGGGATATCTTCTTTCGTAGACTGGAAGCAGGTTCGATCGTGTTCCGTAGGCTGCACATCCGCCGGAATATCGAGGAAGAGTAGTTTCTTTACGATGTTTTCGTACAGCATTTTCTCAAAAGGCGAATCTCCACTGAGACCAAAATGCTTCAGCACATCTCGACAGCAGATAATCGCCTCGCGCTGCACAAAAGCAAGCGCTTGCTGCAATTCTTCCTTTGCCCACACCGAGATTTTCACCGTCTTCGATCCTTCCGACGATGCGCCGCCGCCATTGCCACCGGTACTTCCACTCGGGCCATGACCACTCGGAGTATTGCTGCCACTACCTGGGGGGTGGTTTGCTGAAAGGGACGACTTGCCCACCGATGGTTTTCCTTTTTGAGGACCAAGTCTATTGGCTCTGGATACTGGAAGAGGCGGGTTCGATCCTCGCCGAGCAATTGGTTGTGTGCCGCCATGTTTGAGTCCTGTCGAGCCAAGGGCGGTCGAGTTTGTGCCTTGGCGATTCGATGCATTTGACTGCTGGATTTGAAGGCTCTTCACTGCTGCACCTCGCATCAGCAAAATCAACCAAACGACACCAGTGACGAGCCCCATGTAGTCCAGAACACGCGCGTCTCCAGTCAGCGCATCCCAGTGGCCATCATTGTCGAGAATTCCAACGCATAGTGCTTTGATATCCACCTGTTCAAACGTCAGTTGCTTCAGGATCTTGCGTACAATAGTCTTTAGCACCGGAGCAACGTCCGATACGCTGGCCATTTCACGGAAAACTCGGGCCAGCTCCTGGCTAGCATGAGTGCCTTGGTGTTCAATAGGCTGGCGATAAAATAAATCATCCGAGCTGCCAAGGACCGAAGAAGCAGACAACGATCGCGACGCCCGGAAGATGTGTTGAAGCATCTTGATGTTGTCCACGTCTCGCGACATGTTGTTGGGACGCTCCCGAGCAATAAACATCGACAGCGCACGGTTCAAATACACTGGGTGGTTGCATACAAGATGCGTGATTGCTTCAACCTTGAGCTGGAACATCGTCGACTTCAGCTTCAGCTTTAGCAACAGATCCACGGTGGTTATATCTTGAGAACTTGTTGACTTGCAGAGCGTGACGATTTTGTTCAGCAACTCTTTGGCCGGGCCCTTCACAGACGGGTTCTGTAGCCATGCTTCCATGTTCTCCGCACCAAATATTCGCACCTGAGGGATGCTAGCACAATCGGCAAGAGTCATGATCATGTTCCTGACTGCGTGGTTGCCGCCAACACCTGAGGATCCACCCATACTGCCAGGTCTCTCCTTTTCCAGCTCCACAAGGCGAGAGCGGATGTGGTTCGTAATAAGATCCCTCATCTGCACAACGTTTGCGCCCTGAAAGCGTTTGCGAACCAAAGGTTGTGTGGGCTGTTGGTCGCTACCATCCGTCTCCAGCACCGTCTTCACGTTTTGAACAAATACTTGACTCAGCTCGTGGTCGACCCATACTCGTGAATAAAGGGAATCATCCAGGAACACTTTGACACTGTCCACTGGCCACTCATCGCTATCCTGTGAAGTGTACAACAATAAAGTCACGTGAGAACTCAAGAAGTAAAGCACTACAATTCAATATGGCATTACCTTCGTGACCTGCACCAGAAGATTTGTCACCAGTACGGGGAGTGAAAGTTGAAAGTATTCTGTCGATCCAGCTAAGTGTCCTGATCCCAGTGCGGTGGATGTGATTGGCTTTTTGCCGTGGTCGGATGGGTCCTTCATGCCGATGTAGTGCTTCGATCGCAGTAACCGCATTAGATATTTGAGCACCACTGGCTGCCCGAATCGCTATCGAACAGTCAAAAGCATTGAGTACACTCCAATATATTTCACAACAAAAACAAGAGATAGATCCAGCAGCGCATACCTTAGGATCTTCCTTGACGGTACAAAGCAAACCCACACAAAACAGTCGGCTCGGAGGCTTGCCTTCTCTGATCAGCCGACCACACGCTTCCGTCAAAACCTGGAATCACGGCAAACATTTAAACGCGAGTCAGCACGTGCAGCGCAAGATCGACCATTGTACCAGCTCAACGCACCTCCATCAGCTTCGCGTCTGAGTTGGCTCCGCTGAGTGCCTCACGAAAGTGTTGGTCTGGCACTTCGTCCGCATCGGTGCCAGCGTCCGATGCTGAGGCCGATGCCGGGGTCATCTCAACATCCGCTTGCTCTTCCTGGTCCTCGTCCTCATTAGCGTCATTCATTAGCGTGTCAATGGACAAGCCCTTGCGCTTTGCAGGCGACGAGGATGGGGTGGGCGCAGCGGATGGCGGCTCACTCTTCTGCTCCTCCTCTTCCTCCTCTTTAGTCTCACTCTTCGCACTCTCTTCTTTTTCCTCCTTCTCCTCTTCCTCTTCAGCCTCACTCTCGGCACTCTCTTCGACCTTCTTCAGCGTCTGGCGCTTCTTTGGCGTCTTCTTCTCCGCCGCTGCTGACTTGGCCCTTGTCTTGCCTCTAGGAGTCGGAGTTTTACTCTCGTCCTTGCGAGTCTGCATTTTCCTAGTTCTGGGCTTCAGTACCTCCTCTTCTTCCTCTTCTTCATCGTCTTCTTCATTATCTTCATCACCCTCTTCTTCTTCGTCCTCTTCTTCGTCTTCTTCTTCCTCCTCCTCTTCTTCTTCTTCATCCTCTGAATCAATGATCTTCCGCCTCTGCTTCTTCCTGGGCGGCGGCTTGGAGCCTCTCAGCTGGGGCTTCTGGGCTCCTCGTGTCCTGGTTCCCCTGCGTTGCTCACCAGCATCCGCCTCCTCTTCTTCTTCTTCTTCATCCTCCTCTTCTTCCTCCTCCTCCTCTTCTTCATCTTCTTCCTCCTCGTATTCCTCTCCTTCTTTTGCATTCTTCTTGTTACTGCTCTTCTTATTCTTCTTGGCCTCCTCCTCCTGCTTCTTGGCTTGCGCTCGCGTCAACTTGGGCGGCGGCGTCTTCTCCTCCTCCTCCTCTTCTTCTTCTTCTTCTTCTTCCTCTTCTTCTTCCTCCTGGCTCACGTCCTCCGCCTCATCCTCGTCCTCCTCGTCCACCACCACATTCTTGCGGCGCAGCACGCGGCGCGTCGAGCCGCGGGTCGCCACTCGCCCGCGCTTCATCCTGATGCAACTTCTGGGTGCGGACGGACAGATTATTCGGTGGCGCAAGAAGGGCATTCGGTGGTGTGGCAAGTTCGGGTACACAAATTGTACAGATTATGATTGGCTGAAGTTTTAAACCAATCCGATTTTGACATGGATAATACATCGACACACTGATGTACACGTACTGTACTGTACATACCGGCACCGAAGTACTTTCGAAGTACTTCTGTAAGAAGTGAAGAATGACAATTGGTATGAGAGAGAGATCGCTTCATGGAAAACAATAGCGCTGGGAATCTCAGCTTGAAAAAAATTAAGTTGGAGACTCAAAAGGAACTGGTGGTTTTGCACCACGCCATATGTACGAAATGAACAGGTGCCTCCTCCTGGTTGACGAGAAGCACCCTTGCGAAGGGGTTGTTGAAATATCGATGCCAGTTTTCGGATCGACGGACGACCTAGCATCGTTATGGCAGAACCAGCATATCTAGCAATTGTCTCTGGATGATACTTATCCAGAGACAGAAGGTTATCGTCACCGAACAAGCAATTGATCCCGCAAGGTGTCGACAGGAACGAAACAACCTTCCCAGTAGGAAAGCCAAACGAGCCCTTCCGCCAGCAAAATAATGCTTGGATCGCAACGACCTTGTGGAGTCAGCGGAAGTAATTGCATTAAATGCCTTACTAGCGCCAAAATCGGCAACCGAATTGTGAATTCGATCACTGTTAACCTCCATGGCGGTCGTACGTGCCTGGTCCGGGACCGGTTCCCTTTGCATGATGAAGTCGGCGAGAGACGACGAGGGAGAAATACTCGGCACCACCTCCTATCGTAAATTGTGGCGCCTTTCGGTCTCGAAGTGAGCACTTTTCCGGGTAAATCGGAGTACTCGCCGACGAACTGGACGATGAGGTCGCCCCAAAGCGCGATTCCACCGAAGAACCGAACGGAACGATGACTAATGGGCTGTTCTTCGCTTGGCTTTGCTTTGGGGATGACTCCTGGTTACTTGACAGTTTAGTAGGGAGGATATCTCCTGCAGCAAAACCAGCTTTCTTACTTGAAGGTGCGCGGGTGAACGAAGTGGGTCTTCGGGTTGAGAGAGACCGCCCAAAGCTGCTCTTCGGTTTCTGGGGCTTTGCTGGAAAGCTGGCTGGTGTTCTCGTCCACGGCGTCTCGTTATCCTTGGTAGCGTTGCTACACGAAGCGCTTCTCGTCTCTTCTTCTTTTGATGATTGTGGTGAAAATCGTGGGGTATTGGCGAAAGAATGTCCCGTCATATTCGCCTTCGATGGCGAATTCAAGCGCTTGTCCAGCCACGAATCGAAGCCTTGTACGTGTGCCGGTGAGCTGCTAACACTGGCATTGCCCACTTGATCATCATTGTTCGTGCTACAGCCCCGATTGTCAGGAGTTGCAGTACTCTCGGTCGATCCTCTTCGCGTTAAAGTGGATCGCCTGCATTCTCGCCGACGTGGAGACCGCCGCTCTAGTTCTCGATCCGCTTCGCTCTCTTCATCATCGTCCTGCGCCTTGACGACAGTGGGGCGAATGTGGACTTTGTAGTTCACCATGAACTGGTAGTAGGCCGGTTCTCGAGATGGAATAGCAGTAGGTAAAAGTTCATCCATGAGCGAAAAGTTCCACTTGCTTACAGAAGCGTTGCCTCCCTTTGGCTCCGGGGAAACTTCAGGTGACGTACGAGAGTTGGTTTCTCGAGTTTCACACCCTCCCGAGTTGCTCGAACTGCTGATGCCAGGTTTAGTGCTGAACACAAGCATGGTGAATCGATCCCCCGCATCGACGTGGACTAGTCCGAGACGAATAGGATCAGGTTTGGCAGCAGCTACGAGCTCACGCAAACTAGATACGCGCGATAGAGAAGACGAAGGTGAACCGCACGCGGCAGACTTGGGTGCTCGTAGATCCATGTACGCGAGCAATCTCGGCTTTGGGAGGAAGGA
This sequence comes from Phytophthora uliginosa, assembly GCA_024679075.1. NCBI lineage: Eukaryota > Oomycota > Peronosporomycetes > Peronosporales > Peronosporaceae > Phytophthora > Phytophthora uliginosa. The sequence goes on from JAIKVD010000622.1 coordinate 12,805, forward strand.
TTTCGTACCATGTTCAGTGTTGACCGACAGCGGGAGTCCGAGTTGCTCAAGAGCGTTGTCACCCCAAACAAACATTCGATCACGGTCATCGATCGCCAAGGTCATATTCTGCTTCGCTACCATAGTGCGAACGGTGACACGGTGAGCCGAGCATTTGAGAATCCCTACAGGGTGCGGTACCCACACGCTTTTGTCAACGGCATCAACTGTGCAATCGCCCTCCAGGTCGAGTCCTAGCTGTCCCTCAGTCCCTCGGCCCCAAGTGTAGATCACCCCAGTGCGAGATGTTGCTGTGGAATGCGCCGTACCGCAACCAATTGCAGTCACTGCTAGATCCTTGAAAAAGGCGATTTGTCGAGGAACCCACTCACTAACTGCAGCGCCGTGTCCTAGCTGTCCGTCGACACCATTCCCCCACGAGAACACGTCACCTGTGGCTGACAACGCAACATTGTGGGTACTACCAGCACATATTGCGGTGATGGTCGGAGGAGTCATGCACCCGTTGTTGCCTGCAATCCCGACTCCGGGGACGTTGGAGGCTGCCAGCCACGTTGTGAGCAACGCTCCTTCGTGTCGATCTTTCTCGTCTCCGACGCCGAGTCGCCCGTTCATTCCATCGCCGAAGGAGATAATACTCGTCTTGGATTTTGTCGTAGTGCGTCTGCTGTCGGAGTTTCCTCTTTGAGTTCGAACCGCTAGAACCAATGTGTGACGATCACCGCAGCTAACATCCGTGAACCGCACTTCGTCATCGTCTTCGACAGTCACTACAGTGCTCTGTGCCTTTCGATGGGTCGTTGGTCCAGAAGCAGCAGCAAGTAGCGTCGACCATTTCATTCTCACCATGGTCGGAACGCTGGTATTGTCCTCATCGCCTGTACCAAGACGTCCGTACGACCCACAACCAAACATATACAGATCCCCAGCATCCAACACGAATCCTCCATGGGCACTTCCACACGAAAGACGCAAAATTCGTCGTCGTGGTTGCAGACAGAATGGAGTGGACATCGGCATGGGCACCGTCACGTGAGGCCTCTCGTGGCCTTGTCCAAGCTGTCCGTAAGTATTGTCGCCAAAAGAATACGCTCGACCGTCTTCGCAGAGCAGACAACTCCAGCCGGAGCCACAAATCACTTGGACAATTGGCGAGTCGAAATCAGCCTCGATTTCGTGTACAGCCGACGCGTGAGCACTATTATCAGCATTGGGCTTGGTTTTCGACGTCTTCGTGTGACTCCAGTCCCCCAGCAGACATATTGTGTACTCGTGAGTGTCGGGCGACAGAGATTCTCCATTACCACTGCATTTGATTGTCGACGCGGTGACGGTAGGGGTGGCCCCTGAAGCAGTTTGAGCTGGCATCACATGAAAAAAATCTCTTCACAACTGCAGTGATGGGGCCTGCGAGGCTATATTCTGGGAGCTGGGATGATGCAAGCTTACCACGTTTCAACTAATTTACTACGTGTCCACCATTACACATTGAGCAAGAACTTAGTGCTGAGAAGGCCGAATGAGGATGAGTCCGGTGTTTGGGGTCACAAGACGTATAGGAAGAATCACATGATCCTTTATTCATCATCTTGAAGGCTTATTCAGCTGCCTTCTTTGTTGTCAATCGACTACGACTCTTACGAGCAGCGCTATATCTTCCGTTACACCACCATTTTACATACGCACCTTACTATCCCAATGAGCGTCTTTGTGGTCGGCGTAAGGCGTGCATTGCAGTGTTTGCGATGCTTGTTGCTGCAGGCGTGCTCACTATCTCACTCGTCGTGACACAACATTCCGATTCGGAGCAGCAGACAGATACCCAGCAAGCAGAAACTCCAACACTACCGCAGACAACAGTGTTCGGACACTCGCCCCAGTTCAACCGAAACCACTTTTCTTCTTCCTGGGTGACTCAAGGAGGGTATTGATCCAGCGCGGGGCGGCTACATCTCACTGCTTCAGAACAAAGTGTCAAGGTCTGCCGATGTCGTCCGCTCATGGACTATCGGGCTACAACACAAGGTGTTGAGTTTTGACATTGCGTTGATTTCTTGTGGCATTTTTCATCTTCTTAACTTGTTTACGTGCTTTTGCCCTGTGTAGATGGCTGCTAAGCACGCAACGCCAGTCGTTGAGGATGAAATCAAAAACCACACATACGCCCCAACGCTGGTCATGATCTGGTTCGGAGCAAATGACGCCGTCCTAATGAATACTAGCAGAGCAGAGAAGCACGTTCCGGTCGACTCGTATAAGGAGAATCTGGTCGAAAATTGTACGCAGATTCGAGGCGCTGGTACCTGCCGCCGATATCCTGTTGGTCACACCACCGCACGTCGACGACGACGCCAGACGCCAGACGCAAACATGCAGAGGAAGATACGGGGAAATGGAAGGGGGTAGTGGATCGATCAAACGCCAGGTCGGGGATTTATGCTCGTGCGTGTGTCGAAACGGTCATCGAAATCGGCATTCCCGTGTTTGACACTTTAACGCCATGAACACATCGACACGGAATCCTCTGCTGAGGCCACACTTCGAAGTGACCCAGCGCGATATTGTTTTAAACAATGCTGGATTGAGCCACAAGCTGACGACGCAAGTACAGTACCAGCATGGTGTGGTGCGCATGATGGTGCGTGTAGGTTGCACCCCGCGCGTGCAATCAGGTCCACCCAGCCCGCTGCACAAACGGCCATGTGCGCTGCAAAGTGGCTGCGGAAGTGTGGCGGAGGCGAGTATGCGCTCGGCCACGCAAATGCTGTCCTCTCGTGGGGCTGCGTCGTCGGCAGAACCGCTGGCAACAGTACTTCAGCGCGGGCACTTGAAATAAATTGTGCCCGTTGACGCCAGTGTCGGACCGTGAGCTCACTTTCCTTCCCTGTGGGACCACGCATCCCAATGACCACTTTACTGACGTTAAGCGATTGCGCGGCGATAGGTTTTGGAGGAGATGCTACGGTACCATACCCTCTTCACCAAGTCTTCTTCTCACGCACGCCGTCATTGGCGCTCTGTAGCTGCATCGTCGGTCATTTGAGCCGTCTCGGTGGCAACGCTGACAGCTCGCCTATCCAAAAGGCGGCCCGTTGGATGGTAAAACACTTCAAACTCTTCAACATAATTCTCGTTCTTGCTAAAGGGCGTGAAAAGAAAATGGGATAGCCCACTAGAGGTACTTTATTCTCATGGGACGGCAACCTCGAGTACATGTACTGCGCTGCTCCAATGGAGTCGCCAGTAGGACGCCAGGATAACACCGACCACTATCCTGTGCGACTCAACCTTCTCGAGCTTGTTGTCGCTGTTGTTCTAATCGTTTGATCGCAAGTTCATAAGCATACAGACGACCCGCGCCGAAGCGCAATATTTCCACTTCGCGGCCAATCGGAGGCCTCGACTAGTGCAACTCTCGCCGCCCATTGGCCGAGCCTCCAAGTAGCCAGCATTTTGACTGCGTGGCCATCTGGTTCGGTGCAGTGCTGCACCATCGATAAGACGAACGAGGCCGCAGAGGCAGAGAGCGAGAGCGCTACGACAGCAGCAGCGCCAGGCGATCCTCCCCACCAGCAGTCCGCGGCGACAGCTAGATCGACACTTTCACGGCGCCACACACGTGGACGTTTCCGTCTCCTGTTTCGCCGAAGAAGAAGCGCAGGTAACTTGTCCTTCCTCACTTGCAACGTTTAGGCTAGTGCTAACCGTCTTCGCTTTCCCTTAAACTTCTATCCTTCAACCAATCTACAAACGAAAAGGAAAACATCTCCTGCCTTCACTTCCGCATTTGCTGGGAACCGGACGACCATCACTCTGCAGCACCCATGGGCCGAGCGCGCACTCTGAGCCGCCGGCGCGCGCAGAGCGGCGCGTCCAGCGAGGAATCGTG
>JAIKVD010000623.1:0-16691 GCA_024679075.1 Phytophthora uliginosa
CGCAGGCGCAACTCGCGCGGGCCGCTTGCTGTTCGTCCTCTTCTCCTTCGGCGTCTTGGCCAGCTGCAGCGCGCTGTTCCTGCTGGATTGGACGCCCGCGGACCGCAGCAACATCGGCGGCGTCAAGGCGTCGGACTACCTCTCGTACGGCCCCATCGACGTCGTGTACACGTGGGTGAACGGCACGGACCCGCGCTGGAAGAGGGAGAAGGAGTTTTGGCACAAGCACTGGATCGCGTCGCTCACGGGCCAGCCGCTGCCCGTGTGGGGCCAGGAGGCCGACGTCAAGGGCAAGGACGACTCCAACTCGGACAACCGCTTCCGGGACAACGAGGAGCTGCGCTACTCGCTGCGCTCGCTGGAGAAATACGCGCCCTGGGTGCGCCACATCTACGTGGTGACGGACGGCCAGATCCCGTCGTGGCTCGACATCGAGTCTCCCCGACTCAGCATCGTCAAGCACGGGGACATGTTCGCCAACGAGAGCCACCTGCCGGTGTTCTCGTCCCCGGCCATCGAGTGGAACTTGGACAACATCCCTGGCCTGAGTGACATGTTTTTGTACTTCAACGACGACGTGTTCCTCGGCTCGCCCGTGCGGCCCGAGGACTTTGTGAGCCAGGCCGGCGTGCAGAAGGCCTACTTCGCCTGGGAGATCCCGCTCTGCTCCAACCGGTGCTGGGAGTCGAGTCTGGCTAATGGACGCTGTGACAAGGAGTGCAACGTGACGGCCTGCGACTTTGATATGGGGGATTGTGGCTGCGACGTGAGTCCGCTGGATGGAGCTGTGACGTGCGACCAGGAGAAGATTGCGAGCATTTTGGAGCACTCGCCCAAACCGCCGAAGATCGGGAACCCTTTGTGCTTGGGGACGTGTCATTACTCGTTCTTGGGCAATGGAGAGTGTGACCGGTCGTGCAATATCAGCTCGTGCGCCTTTGATGGAGGGGACTGTAGAGTGCAGAAGCCGTACAGCCGACATCGACCTCATGTCCATGATGACGAGAAGGAGGAAGGGATGTCCCCGCTGGTGAAGGACCTGTGGTCGGCAGACGTCGAAGCGAACCACACGTTGGTGCACGTGCCGCTGGATATGAACGCAACGTACCTGAACCTTACAGAGGCGTTCGGCGTTAATGGAAGCATCGTGAGCGCCGCGCACGACAACGAAGAGCTCATTCGTTTCGCCTCTGTATACGAGACGGAAATGGTACTGTTGCTCGTGTTTGGTCGCGACTCGGAAGCGCGCCCCATGACAAGCAGTGTTCAAATCACAGTTACTGGTGAGGATGCTGAAGGAACTCCTATTCAACTTGACTTCTCGATGGTGAGAGGAAGAAATACTGTCGAGGCGGCTTCGAGCCCTGTGCTGGGTCATGACATCGAAGAGATTTCTGGTGGTGTGTCTACGTTCCAGAACACGAGTATCCGACCAAACCGCATCCGTCTTCCTTTCGGCTTTCGACAGGCCACCTTCCGCAATGCCTTCCCAGTTAATGCGAGGGAATCGGACGTGGAACACAGCACAGTGACTGAAGAACCTGGCCAGACCCCTTCAGACCTATCGAAGGGTGACCAAATTGCTGCTGTCGCGGAAATGCTAGCCGCTAAGGTGCCGGTTGTTGAAATCTTCTTGCCCTTCAATGTTACTGGAAAGAAGCTTGATGATGGAGACATTCTAACCCTTGGTTGGCAACTAGACCTAAGGCTACACAACGACGAAAAGGATATCGATTGGAGTGACCACAATGTCTGCCAGTTGCACATTCCAAAGAAGAAATCAGTCGTGCCTGGAGCTGAGAGTGCTACCACCGAAACGAAAGACGAGGTCGTTCCCAGCGGCAACAGCGAGGGCTTTTCAACTGGAGAAACGAACAGCAAGGATGGAGTCACCACTGATTCTACCGAGAAGGCAAGTGCTGAGAAGATCAGCGACGAACAGGACAATGTGCAAAGTGAGGTCAAGCATGACGAGAACACTGAGGTTGAAGGGGCTCAAGAGGACACAGGAGTTACCAAGTGCCGTCTTTCAGAAGATAATCGCGGTATTATCGTCACCGTGCGCGTTCTGACGAACCACGCTCACACTGTGTTCGCGGCTGCTGGTGCTCTCGACGAAGAAGACGAGAGTGAGGCAGGAGCTCCCACAACCCCCCAGGCAAGCACCACACCTGCCAAGGACGACGAGAGTGGTGTCGATAACAGCAAAGTGTACAAGCTGATGGAGGAGTGGGAAACGAGTCCGCAGGTAACTGACGGACAAGTCTGCTTCTACGACACGGACCGTGCTGATCCTTGGCGATACCGCTACTGCTTCGCCCTAGCTATGGGCCACTACCACTCGAGAGAAGTGGAGGTGGTTCACAAGCCGACTCTATGGGCGCTGCTGCATCCGCCTAAGCCAATAGTGGTCTACACGCCGTACATGGGAGATGATCCGGCTCTGCTTGAATTGCTCGACCGCTGCATTGATACATCTCGGCTGCTAATCGGAATTCGGCCACGGATTTGTTACCCGAATGAAGTGCCAGTCCCGCGTCCATCGGTCAAGGATGAGGCTGACGCAAAGGCGAAGAAGGAGGAAGAGGGCCGTCGACTGGCATGCGAAGCCCAGAAACGGCGATTGGCACAACGCAAGGAGCGCGAGATGGAGGAACAGGAAGCTCAAGCCCGCGAGGGAATGTTGGGCAGATTGAGTCGTTTCTTCAGAAAAGTTAAATCCGCCGTGGGGCTTGGACATGTAGTCCCTACGAACGAAACTCTGGATGACATCGAATATGCAGATGTGTGTGGTCCAGCATCTCAGGAAGAGAAGGTGAAGCCTCCGGTAACACTAAAGAGTGCACAGGCTCACCTGTCGAAGGACACGTTCGGTGATTCGTTACGCTTCGTGAATAAGTTGTACAACCGCGCATTTGGCAAGCCGAAAACATCGGATCGACGTCGTGTGCCATCGCACATGCCATTCTTGCTGCAGAAGTCGATCATCCGTGAAATCAAGGATCACTGGACCAAGGAGGTGCAGGATACGTCGGCCCACCGCTTCCGCCACCCGGAGGACATGCAGTTCAGCTTTTCTTACTTCCACTACCTGATCAACCGCGCGAAGATCCACCCGCACACACTGGAAAAGATCTGGCGCGAGTATTTGGACGCGAACCGCAACGGCATCCTGGATGAAAACGAGGTTCTGACAGCTGCTAGCCTTGCCCATGGCGATGCGCCGCCGGAAGATTTTGTCAAAGAAGTCCGCGACTGTGTGCAGCCTGAGAAGCGCGAGAAGGTGCGTGAGATCCCAACGCCCGAGGGCACGCTGCGTCTGAGCGAGACCTTGACGCCTTACGTTACGCTGGAAAACCTCGAGCGATGCCCCTCCGTGAGAGACGCCCTGGTGAAAAATGTTCGGTACGAGACGAAGGTGGAGCTTATGCCGGAGACGGAGGTGACGTTCCACATGCTGAGCGACAACTACAACTTCGCGTGGAAACAAATGATGGGCACGCGTGCGCGCCGAACTAAGTTCGTATGCATCAACGACGACATGAAGTTCCCTTCGACGGCGGTGAGTCAGATCCTGCACGAGCTGTTCCTGTCGATTTGGCCTAAGCGCTCGCAGTTCGAGCTGCCGTACCATCTCAAGAACCGCTACGCTCACATCGACGAGTACAATGCCGCTCAAGAGCGCCGCCAGATCGCCGCAGGAATCGCAGTCGTGATCTTGCTGTTGATCGTGTTTGTCTTCCGTGCTGAGCTCCGCGCCATGTTCGGATTCCAGGATATCGCTCGGGCACGTGCGGCCTCGGCTTCGCAACTTACTCACGACTTCCAGCAAGCTCAAGACGTGGAGGACGCGGACGAGAACCCCAAGGCGAAAGAAGCCAACACAACTCCGACCTCACCAAAGAACAAACGACGCACGAGGACGGCGTCAGCCTAGAGAAACAAACACTACACGATTGAATGCAGTGAAGTTGCATCAACACAGTCGAGTCGAGATGGCATGTTTTTTTGGCGTTTATGCTGAATAATGGAGGCAAGGAAGCACTGGACGATTGTTTTTCTCCTCTGCGGTCAGGTCGAACCAAGTGTAGATCTCGCTACTAACGGAGCAACAAATCAGGCGGGCAGCGGTCGTGGAGAACCTTCCACCGGCCCTCCACATCCGCTAGTCTGTCCATAGATCCATAGATCTTCACGTCTCCAAGTCCAGGAACTTGAGTTGAGGACGACCAACGCAGGAAAATCGGTCGATACACAGAAATGATACGCAGTCGGGAAGGAGAGAGAGGTCAGGTCCTGGTGTTTGTTTCCCCCTTGAATCTCAAGATCTCGACGCTCCGACGCCAGCCCATAGAATAATGAATAGTAGTAGAACGGGAGGCTGGCTGGCTGGCTGGTTGTCTAGAGAGAGTCCTGGCCTAGTACACGTCGGGCAGAGATAGAGGGGGGGGGGTACCTGGGGAGGCCGCGATGGACGCCATGGCTGGAGACTTTTGCTGCGGGAGTTTTTGAATGTGGCGGAAGAAGCGGTCGGGGCGCTTTCCGGAGTTTGCCTCTTGGTTTTTTGCCTCTTTGGAGCCAGAGGAATGTGGGAGAAAAACCGATACACTTGCCATACACTAAAATGTTCCCCGAAGGTATTCCGAAGGTTGCTAGGTCCCTACTTTTTTTTTAAAAACAAAATGGGATTTCGCCCCAAATTCTGGAGCAAAGGAATCGTGAAGAGGAAGGATGGCAGTGAACACGTCTGTTTTACAGACCCGGTATACTGTTAGGGTTTCTATTGATTCATCTACATGTACAAGTCGTCACAAAGTCGACCAGTGCGATGCAATCTGTTGAAGTAGCTATGGCACACTGTACCTATAGGCTGATGAGTGGTCTTGAGAGACCCTCTACAACCTGTTATACTAACGTTGTCTATAGAATAGTAAGTACTAGTGTAGGTCTGGTTGGTCAGCCTTGGCCTTTGGCACTAGCCTTCCACATAAGCTTCTTTAATCTACTCACTTCGTCTTTTGACATCTCTATCTCCTCTCGCAGCAGTGTAATCCCTCAACAGGTTATGAGCCCAAGCCAAGCCTCAAGTGACGACTTCCCACGCCTCGTCGGCGCTGAGAACTTCGACGTGGGGAAGACTCGCGTGCGCGCAGCCCTCGTCGGAAAGCATCTCCTCGGCTTCGTGAAGAAATCCGACTACGATGGCGTTTCCGAGGAAGAAGGTGAAGAGAGCGACAGTGAGATCTCCGACGTCGACGACACGCCAAGGCCCAAGCCGGCTGATACCGCGGATGTCGACTCCGACGACGTGGGCTTTAACGACGACGCGACGAAGACCAAGCCGCCGGAAAGTCAAGGTCGACCCATACGCTGTGAACTACGAAGAGAGCGACGATGAACCAGCAACCGTCCGACTCCGATCCAATCTCTGGCAATGCACCCCACGAGGTCACACAGCGGTGCACTTGAAAGATGTGCAAGCAGGCCGGACGATATCCACCCGCGCATACCTACTGCATGCACGATGCCACGGCTGTCGAGCCAATCCGATGTCAATTAGAAGGCCGGACGTTTACCCCGCACCACGACTTCTCGGAATGGGCACACGCCACCAGCACTTCCGAGTACCGGGAGGTCCGGATGACCGGACTGCCAACTTCCAAGCTGATGCCTTGCGTGAGAACCGCCATAACACGTCTCGGGCACTTGCCGAGCTGGGAGGCTAAGCCCCATTACCAGCTAGAAAGCTGACGAGTCTACCGAGAAGCAATGCTGCCTCGCTATCTGGCTGTTTGCCAATGATACCAGGAAGCATGAAGCCTTGACCTCGCACTGCGCGAATGTGATGTTGCCACTGGCCAAAAGGCCAAGCTATACATGCTGTAAGCCCATCTATTGGCAAGCCGACGTCCCATACTTTGAATATGCATCAGCTAAAGCCAACCGCGCATGTACAACAAGCGCACAAACGCGCCGCTCAAATCGCAAGCCAATAATGTAAACGCCCGATCGGGATCCGTGCACATGCATGAAGAACGCGGACTCAGGTTTTCTCCAAAGAGAGTTCCTTACCAAAAGTCTCGTTACTGACCGAAAAACAAGCACGGATACGCTTATGTCTTTCAACTTAACGGCATGCAGGGTAACTACGCATCTGCCTAATACTAAGAGATGCACGAGCATCGCCTCTGTCTGACACATTGCCGAGCACGATACCCCTCACTAATTTGAAGGAAAAGCCTCTATGATCTTCTTTCTCAATCCAACAAGCATGCACTACGCCTCTGTCTGACGTTACTCAATTCGACAAGCACGAACTACGCTTCTGTCCTTAACTACTACAACAAGCACGAAGTCTTCGCTTCTATTATTGCGGAGAGCATTACCGCTTCGGTCATACTAGTCACATAAAAATAGAATCGTCGCGTTTACTATACTTTAAGCACGAGTTTCGCTTTGTTATTATTACACTACCGCACGCACAAAAAGTACGCTTCCGGAATACATGCACGAATCTAACGCATCTGGCCAAAGAATCAAGCACAGTAAACGTGCCTCTATGCTATAGTAACTCATACGTCTTCACAGTCATGAACGACATGCACGAATACATCGCATCTGTCCAATCACATAAGTTAGCCATAAAAATAAATATTAAGCATGAATTCAACGCTTCTATCTATATCTCATACGATTTCATTGGAATTACATGTACGACACGTGCAAAATCACTCTGTCTCTAATAAGCATAAAAACACGCACCCTAAGGGAAGTACATATCCATAAGTATACGACAAGTGTCTGTCTATTACTGGCTAACTATCGTTGAAGTTTGAAACCAACTTGACATTGTACTTCATGAAGCACATGCAACGACATAAACATCTGTGTCTAGCATGCCACAAGTGGATGCAATCCCATCTAAATGCAGAATAAAGCGTGAGGTACACTAATAGAGACGATATAGCGACGAAAAAAGTCGAAAGGTACATGTAACTAGAGTGCACGGTTTTCGCACTAAGCATAAATCTGTGAAACTGGGAAGCCAAAGAACCCCTATATGCATCATATGTAGAGAAGACTACCTCTTCGAGCTTGATGAAGCTCATGGTAATTCTAACTGAGAACACTATTTAAAGTTCGAATGACTTACAAACGGTGAACAGGTTTTATCCTACAAGGTTTTCCTGAATAGCCACAATACCGCACAGTTACACACTGCGATGAATTAATCCGGTGAACAGGTTTAATCTTTCATGCCAAAGGTTTCCTGACTAACGTCTTACCGCGCACAGTGCGCCTAAGCGTACAATTCGAGGACTTCTAAAAAAATTTCATGTAAGGTTCCCTCAATTTGAACACATGGTCAAATAGAACGAACCCCTACAGCTGTTTGGCTTTGCCAACCATTCCTCCCAACCTTCACCAACCATTTCCAGCGCGTCCGTCTTCACCAACGAGCCGCTCCGTACCACCTTGCTTTGTCAGCTTTGTTCCTCTACCTCTGGCATTTTTCAAAACGCTTCTTCCACGCTATCAGATCTGCCAGGACGACGACAGGGAGGAGATTTGCCTGCTTGGTGCACATGCATTCAAGTTTGTTCTAGGTTTTGAGGCACACTCAGCAGCACAAAATCGGAATACGTCAACGTCCTAACGAATTATACGGAAGAGCTCGAGGAACTGAAGGGATTGTACGACAAGGACTACATTACTTCGATTTAGGACGGAGAAAAAGACGGAAGCGAGCTCGAACTTTTTGCGGCATCTCGGCTTCACCTCTGCAATATTCAGGTACGAAACTCTTTGTAGATTCATATCGACCTACACGTACAGCGTCGAGGATGCTTCGCAAACGGTGAGCGTTGCTAGACTCGCTCCATATCACGCCTAGCAGGCAGATAGCGTAGATGTTTAATATAGGATGGTCGTCTGGTTCAGCTTTCTTCTGGTTTTGCGTCGCGCACTGCAATAGAACGCCTAGGCGTTCTACAGGAATACAACGCCCACTGAGCGGTGTATTGCAATTGAACGCCTAGGCGCACTGTGCGCGGTAAGACGGTAGCCACACAAGCCGCAACGACTATTTACTGCGACGACAAATTACACTTCGAGCAACTTGCTCATGTTAAACATTCGTTTGGTGAACAGATTTTCCCTTCTGTTGAAGGTTTCCTGACTAGCCAATACCATAGACCCATAACAACCGCAGAAATGCGGTCATCCGCAACGCATGACACTACTGCACACCGCATTAAGTTGCCGCATGCACTTAGGCTATAACTCATGACGAAACATCAATGATAAGAATCTATACGCCGCATGACACCTTCCAATACTACTAACTGCAAGAGCCAATCTGCTAATTATTGTGGGAACACTGCCTATCAACCCTAAACCCGCACTGCATGACGCGGTCCTCAATGTGGGAGGCTGTTAAGGTTTCCATCTCCGACACGTCTATCTACTGTCAAATGTCTATGAGCATCTTATTGAGCTGTCTCGTAAAGGATTCATTCTATGGGAACTGTATGCAATCTAGTTTGGAACAAAGGACTATGACCTTCTACTTGATGGAACACTCGATGTCACACCCGAGTAAATCAGCTTATAGTGGTTATGACTATACTAACTGTCCCACCGTTAGGTACTGTTCTGTGTAAGAAAAGATTGAACGACACGAATTCACCGTCACAAACTGCAGTACGAAAGCAATGGTAGTTGACATATTAACGAAAAGTTAGACAAACATCAGTTTCGAGAACTAAGGATCAAGCTCAGGATGGCAACCCTCGAAGCTCAGCCAGATCATTCCGTATAGTGTACGAGTAAATCACTAATGCATGAAGCGTGTCAACTTACACTGCGTTCTTTTATTTTTCCCACTGGGTTTATAGTTTGTTCGCAAAAAAGTTTTTCCACATTGAGGTTTCCCTGGTCTAGTACCGAATTAACAGGGGCACATGCAACATTATACCACGCACACTCTGCTAACTAGTACTGAAGCAGGACCAAACTGATATCACTAGCCCGTTGATCGGTGGCACTAGCCAGTTGGTCGGTATCAACAGCCAACTGGCCAACTGCGAAAGCGTCCTGGACGGTATCGCTGCTTCACGGCCTGACTTGCGTGCAGATTATGCAAACCCAGTGAGCAACGTCGTCATCATCCGGGGATCGGGGACAGAGCCTGTCTGGTCGGTGACAGTGCCGGTCTGTTCTGTGACAGAAACGGATGGACTGGCTCCAACGGCGTCACTACTCCCACTCGCTTTAGTGACAGCTCTCACTGGTTTCCTAGCCTTACCGTGGGGCATTTCCGCAGCCTCGTTCGTCCTGGCCGCTTGCCCTGACCCCCGCGGTCGCGCCTTCGCTTGGTGTCCTTGATGCCGTGTGCTCGCTCTCAGCAGAGGCACATCGGCGCCCTGCCCTCGCCATCTTCCTGGCCCTGAGATTGGCAGCACTCCTAGGTTTCCTGCTCCGCGAGCGCGAAGAGCCCACGGACGGCATGCCCCGGAGTGCTGCACTGCGCGCTACCCCTGTCTGCCAAATCTTGGCCATGGCTTGCCCTGCGAGTGACGTTCTTCTCGATGTAGCAGGGCTACACGAGCAAAGGTATGTCAGAAGCTCGCGGGCTTCCGGGCTTGATAAGAGAGACTAAGAGGTCGCCCTGTCAATATTTGGGCTACCTGCCAAACCAAATAATATCAACCCGGCCTTTGACTCTAGTCTGCCACATAAGCATCTTTAATCTACAGAAACCGTCCCCACTTCTGTTTCCACCATCCTCGCATATCCTTTCCAAACCGATCATCACAGATCAAATCATTTCAATGAGTAGAGAGTGATGGTCACAAAGTTGAAGTCCGCATTCCGCGCGCACTTCTGGCGCCGGCGCGTGGGTCCGACGGGAGTCCACAAATACGGTCATTTTCATGAGAATATGCATCATCCACTTGTAGTAGCTGGCGGTGACCGCCAGTCCGTTGAAGTTGTTCTGGGACAGCATGAAGAACTCGGTCACGTTCGACTCGAGGTCCGCCGGTCGCGAGATCCTGGCCGTGTTGAGTCGGATATGCTTCGTCTTGAGCTTCTTGGGCAGCTCGGGGCACTCTGGGATGTCGAGCGGCAGCGTGACGCGGACACCCACGTCTCGGCCCCCCAGGTCCTTCGCGTAGATGAGGTACTCCATGTAGCAGTTGTCGCGCCGACGGGTTCAGACACGTCCACTTGATGCCCATGTACAGACACTTGGTCTTGGACGCCACCGTGCGGATGTTCTGGAGCACCGCCGCGTCTGTGGCGTATCCGAACATGAACTGGTTCCACGCGAAGAGCTCGGCCGACGTCTCGACGTAGAAGAAGTCGATGAAGTGGCGGTAGTTGCCGTTCATGCGGCCGAACATGCGGGCCTGGCTCGACGTGGGGCTGTCGGGGGTATCCTTCTTGATGGTTGTGAGTCCTTCCACCTTGCTGACGACGTGCCACGGGGCCCGGTAGACGGGGTTCAGGACCTTGGCCTCGTGCAGCTCGTACTCGGCCAAGGCGTTCTTGACGCAACACGCTGCTGGGCTTGAACTTGACGGAGTTCGTGGCGGTGGAGCGACTCATCCAGATGCCTATGGCGCAGAGTTACCTCGTGGGCTACTGGTCACAAAACCTGCGTATTTTAATGCCCCGAGAAAGTAGATTGAAATCCGGATAACAGAAGTGGGGGCGGTTTCTGTACTCACTTCGTCTTTTGACATCTTCTATCTCCTCTCGCAGCAGTTTAATCCCTCAACACAATCTAATTTGTAAATCATTTTGCCGCCTGCGATCCTACCTCCTACTACCGGTAGGCAGGGAAGAATGGGGGCTAGCTGTGTACTAGTAATCACCTTCAACCTCTGCGCAGTAGTCGTAAATATCTTGCAGGTGCTCGCGAGATATTCTACATTCCAGCATTTTCCATATCGTTTGGAACTTGGAAGCAGCAAGTGACGCTCTCGCGAGGGTCATCACCGTCTGCACTTTCGCCAGTGCAGCCTTGCGGATCCGTTGCTCCAGTTGATTCATCTCCATTTCCATGCGGTGCTTCTGCTTCTCCACCATGAGGCGCTTTCTGTCCAATTCCAGTTTTCCACGCTCCAGACTCAACGAGGTGTCGGTGGCTGTTGGGCAACGTGAAAGACACGTGCAACGGTGCCGGATCTTGCTGCGCTTCGCCTAAGGCAAGTTGGCAGTACCGATTTCTGCATCGCGGTCGTTCTGTCGAAGGTGAAGTCCCGAAGTGTTGACGAAACTAACATTGTACCAACTACCAAGTGCATTTGTTGTTGGAAAATTTGGCCAAGCAAGATAAGATGCCAAATATAATAGTTGATATTCTATTTAACGGTAAAATGTACTTAGAAGTACATGTTGAAGTGATGGTGCAGTAAAGTATGGAAGTGGATAAAGTCACAAAGTGAGCGCAGCGTAATTTAAAAATAAAATACCAACGACGAATAAATTTCCCTACTTTTGAGGCAGCTAAAAATAAAGAAACACTCCCTTTCCCCCCTCCCAGCCTTTTCTCAGCCTTTCATTTCGAAATCACCCCGATCATCACGAACATGACTAGTGTCGCGTCGTCGGGTTCCGGCACGGAGGCTGCGAACGAGCCAGCGGATGCGGACGCTCCCGAAGCTCACGCCCCTGCTGCTACTTCTGTATGCGCACCTCGTTTGGAGCAGCGCTACTATGCAAGCTGGGAGGAGTTCTTCGCAGCTTTGTCCGAGTATCAAGACGCTACCTGTCAAGTCTTCCGGAAACGAACGTCTACTAGTGTCGCTGCGCGGAATGCTGAGCTGGAAAGGCGGGGTACGCTGACGGCTACAACGGAGATCCCGCTTGCTGTTGAAGAGTACTACCGTAGGCTCTGCTGCACGCATAGTTGGAGTCGTCCACGCCGCTCTACAGGCAAGCGAAAGAACTATTTCGTAAAGTCCACGAAATGTGAGGCACAGTTGTCGCTCACGGTGGTGTGGGTGGCTGACAAGGGCTTCCAAGTGAAGGTGACACAGCAGAATACGACTCACAACCACGGATTGGGTTCGACGTCTTACGAGAATCACCCAGTCAACCGCCGAGTTGATGATGCAGACGTCATCAATTCGTCGATGAACTCCAAATGGCTGGGGCGAAAAAGAAGCTCACACTGGAGTATTTGAGACGGAAAACGGGTAAGGATCTTCGCGACGACTTGCTAGTATGCTATATTATCTTAATCATTTGTCATTTACTATTTCAAGGGAAGAAAGTCACGCTGCGCGACGTGCACAACCTCGTGCAGAAACTGAAGGATGCGCGTCGAGGGTCAACAACCGTTGAGGCTAGGTTGGCGACCATTCTGCGCGAGTTTTGTAGTTCTCGAAAGGAAAACACAGCGACTATCTACGTGGACGACGGCAAACTGGCGCAGACTATCACATTCCAGACGCATCAAATGCGCAGATTTTTCGAGGCATTCCCAGAGGTACTAATGATCGACGCAACTCACAACACCAATGACGCGCGCTACAAGCTCTTCGGCTTTGTGATTCACGACGTTTTTGGACACGTACGTGCTTCGGTTGAGATTTCCGCTCCTGTTTCTATCTGTAACCTAACGCTGTGTGCCTTTGGGGTGACTGTATTGTGACTGTGTGACTTGGTTGTGAATGTGTGACTGTATTGTGGCTGTGTGCCTTAATTATACAGGGACAGTACGTGCAGCACGCGCTGATGGAAAAATAAAAGTGCAGAGTGTCTTACGGATGCTATGACTTCGGGATCGAGTTCGTGTCATCATCGTGGACAAGGACTTCGAAGAGATTTCCCTGTTGCGAGCTGCTTTTCCTGGTGCACGCATTCTTCTCTGTGTGTTTCACGTCGTGAAGTACCTTCGGGTCAAGGTGGCGAAACGAGAATACGGAGTGCTGGATCGTGATAAGGTGTAAGATGCAGTACACATGATGTTGAGTGCGCAGACAGAGACTGAATACGAGACCGGTAGAAAGTATTTGTACTACATCGTGGAAGGCAAGCAAATTCTGTAGCATGAAGACGTTCCGGACCCCGAACACTCGTTTTTGAAGTACTTCAACGCGAATTGGTACCAGTGCAGAGAAATGTGGAGCGGCTACGGACGTGTGGACGTTCCTCATTTAGGTAACACCACCAACAATCGGTACGACTTTCATACACTATGGTTGTGACAAGTTACTTTGCTAACGTGATTGCGTGGTTTTGCTAGTCTGGAGGCCGCTTGGGGACATTTAAAAGACGTACTGAAGCCTACCATGATGCTTGATGAATGTGTGGAAACACTGATGTTCTTGCAGTCAATCGCTGAAATGGAGTACACCAAAACGATCACGGATGTTGGCTACATGCGCTATAGCGGGGCAGATGCCGAATTGGAAAAGCTGGCTAAGGAAGTTAGCCAGCACGCGTACCAGTCGAGAAACAATATCGTGTGGCTAATGACCGAAAGACGCAGTTCAACATGCGGGAGTTGCAAGCCCACGTATTCGAGCTGACATCACTGGTGGAACCGGAGCACAAGTACCACATCGACACAAGCGTAAGTTCATTTGACTAAAGTAATTGTTTGCATTCAATTGGACCTTATCGTTTTGCTTGATTTTATTGCCTCTATAGACTTACAGATGTTCGTGTACTTTCATGAGAACGGAGTTATTACCTTGTCGCCATGTCATCTATTGGCGACTGCTTTCGAACAAGAGTCCTATTCCGGTGAAGTATATTCACCCCCGATGGAGTCTGACATGCCCACTGAACATTCCAGTTAACGAGGACGAACCAACCGAAGATGAAGCTGGGTGCAGTTCGTTTCGAGTGAGCGACTCTTCGTTAACGGCATCCAAGCACAAAGTACTGAATGGCACGAATAAATTTCGGGTATCTCACGATGTTGCGACGCGTATTGCCGATATCATGAGTCGGAACGGCACACCAATTTTCACGAAGATGCTGGAGGCTCTAAAGCGCTTTGAGGAGATTATTGTTGGTGGTGATGCTCCGTTTGTATCAGAAACTACTGTGTGGTCCGACAGATTATCCGATATGAATCCAAGCTCTCAGATATCGTGTTTGGTGTCTGCAAATGACGTGGTCATGAGTCCCAGCGATGAGGTTGTCCCCTCGACTATCGAAGCTAAGGTAGACTGCAAAACAGTCGAGGGAAAAGCTCAAGCTACAATGCGAGACCACCTTGACGGAGTGTCAACATCACAGAGTCACAACGACAGTGCCACCAACAGAAAGTCACAACGACGAAGTACCCGAGACGCAGGGCTACCCTGTTGAAGAAGCAGATGCTGATTTGAATTTGCCTGCGAAGAAACGAAATCGCGAGGACCCTAGCCAGAGCTCCAACTCCAGCGAGGACATGTCTTTCTTCGTCTCTAAGAGTACCAAGACGAGAGGACGGCCCTAAACAGGGTAAGCCCAGAAACAGAAAGAAAAACGACAACGAATGAGTGATTCGCGCAAGGAGGCTACGCATCTTGTGCAAGGGACACTAGTACCAGTGACCACTCTCTCAAATATATCGAGAGTGCTGAAATCAACGTTCAGTTACGAGTCTGCTCACGAGGTCTTAGCTGGTTTCGCCGTGAAAACTCTGGGCTCCAGAAAACAAGCCATCGCCAAGTTAATTACCCCTCACGAGTGTACTCGTGATATTAAGTTCGTTTTCACGGAACAATTTGTGGCAAAATGTCGCCGGCTTTTGGAAGAGTATGTGAAATCGCTCCCACAGTCGAACCCAACTGTCGGCATTCGAGTACCGAGGATCGGCGTTTTAAGCCAAGATCAACTGTATGTCATGACGCAATATCATGAAGTGATGCAAACTCTGGCAGCGGTATCCGACACCATGGAGTGGGACCAGGCGACCTCGCTGAATCGACTATCAGTACCGACCGGACTCGAAGAATACTCAAATCTTGACAAAGATAGCGCAACAGCAGCAATTCGGAAGTTAGTCTTGACTATGAGTCGAGAATCACCTTTTGGACGAATTCGTAACGATGCTATATTACGGTTTCGAGACGACGAATGGCTCAACGATTACTGCTTAATGCACGGTATGACAACGCTCCACGAAGAATACGGTCCGATTGGTATCATTTCTCCGGCATTCTGCGGGTCAGAAGACCTCGAAGGGAAGAACAAGATCATCGCAGGCAGCGAGCCGTTTCACAGTCGCAATGGATTCGTGCTGCTCCCACTCCACCTCGACTAGAATCACTAGTGTAGTGCCGTTTTCGACCTGAAATCGACACCACAAACTCTCACTGTGTTTGATCCTCTACAAAAGCGATCACACTTTGAGGAATGCGAAACCATAATCGAAACCTTGTTCGGCGAGACCACGAGATCGATGGTAGCTAAACGAGAGGAAAGGTTGAAGCAATCGGATGGCTACAACTGCGGCCCGATGGTACTGCTGTTTTTCGTGTGTACCGTTAGAGGAATAGCCTTGCCATCATCCCCGTCACAAGGTCTTCTACGATACATCAGGATGCGGTATTTGCTGAAGACATTGCATGTATAGGGAAACTACTGTACCTAGCACTAATACTAGTTGCGGTTGATCATTCCTTACTTAGCGATGCTTCATTCGAAAGTATGAAATATCAAGTGTTATGTGAGGCCATGCCGATTTCAAAGAGTTGCTCTGATTCTTGTTTGTCAGAATTACCAAGGCCGAGATGATGATGCTGTTTGAGGTTAACGCGGTGGGCCCCTTCCACATGACACGCGCGTTTCTGCAGAACTTGAAGCTGGCGGTCTCCAAGAACGGCTCGGCTACGGTTGACCAGGCCACTTCGTGCGTGGGGAGCATCGCGGACAACGGCCCAGGAGGCATATACGGCTACCGCGCGTCCAAGACGGCGCTAAACATGGTGAATTCATACCAGAGTCAAAATGCGCAAGTCATGCGCACATTCGAGCAACAACAAAATGTGTTGTTGCTCGAATATGTGTTTGAACGACATTTTGGACGGGATTCTCGTATGCGCAATCAGCTCTCCCCGGGTAAGATGTCAAATTTGATGAAATTTATGAAAACAGTCCGCGTAATTTACGCCTGGTTTGTGTCTATTGTGTCTTTTGTGTCTTTGTCCATTGAGTTGGTGACTGACTCGGTGCCTAGAATATGCACTTAAGTACGAAGTCACAAACCTGCTTTGTGACGCTAACATCGATCGTAAAGTATTGGTACATATAGCGATGGCGCTTCCTCATGTACCGCACCGCCGAAGTCATAATTCGCGCTTTTGTCATAAGTCCTTCGGCGAATGCTCCAATCAACGCAGCATATTTTTTCTGTCGCAGGAATCGATATCATAGCGCACAGTGTAATTTACTTAAAAACCGATATCATAAGTCGCTTTCACGGACAGCCAACAATATAACTTACGGTCGAATCGATGTCATAATTCCACGCATACCAACCATTGCCTTCTGCCTTCACATTTTTGAATTCCCAGAGAAGATGGCAAACGCAGGAAGGAAACGTACAACAGGCAAGGGACCGCGACCCAAGCTCTACAAGCGCACTGCTGTATCCTACCAGCATAAGCTCGAGATGTTGGTCTTTTTAGACACAGCAACGATGGAAGAGACTGTCTCGCACTTCCACCCCGAGATGAACC
>JAIKVD010000624.1:0-16683 GCA_024679075.1 Phytophthora uliginosa
AACCTGGCGCGCAGGCGGCGCGCGGGCTCGGGCGCCTCGTCCGTCTCGAGCCCCGGGTATCAGCGACAAACACTCTCCATGGGTACAGTGTACCAGCAGCACGTTGACAACCAGCTGGAGAGTGCCATGAGGGACGAGAAGCTGGCGCAGACGGTGGCCGCAGACACCGAAGAGCAGGAGGAAGCAGCAGATGAGGGAGCGGACGACCGCACGGTCGTTGGACTCCCCGTGGACACGAGGAACTACGAGGCCATTGTGAGCGGCAGTCGCCCCATTCGCTCGGACCCCGGCACCTTCAACCTGATGAACAGACGCGCGACGGTCGCGACGATGCCCCAGATGCCCATGCCGCAGCGTGTGAAGGAGCAGGAAGAAGAGCAGAGTCAGGCGGGGGCTGTGGACGATGCTGGACAGGACGACGCCGTGATGGGACTCCCCATAAGTACAGGGAACTACGTGGCGTATCTGGCAGGCGAGCAGGGCTCTGGACTCAAGCAGGCAGGCCACCGCAACCGAGGATACAGCAACTTGGCGCCGGAGAAAGAGCCGCGCGTCAGCGACCCGTATCTGTCGTCGTCTCGGCGTGGAAAGTCCCGTACGGACTCATTCACGACGGCTCCCAGCAATAACAACAACAACAATAACGCCGACTCGCGCCCGTCCTGCTTTGACAACCGCCGCGCATCGAATGCGGCGTTCGTCCCTCATGCAGGTTGGGTGTTTATTCGGCGTGGCGCGTTTAAGACGTGGAAGCGGTACTACGCCGTGCTGTCTGGGACCGAGTTTAAGTACAGCAAGGGTGTCGGCCAGTCGCCGAAGGGATTTGGTCTGCTGAGTGCGGCGAAGCGAATGCAGGATCTGCGATATGGAATCTTGCTCGAGTTTGGTGATGGCGGGACGCTACAGATCCGCTGCCCTGGCGAGAACGAGTATGAACAGTGGCTGGAGTTCATGGAAAAGACCATCGAGCGCAACCAGACAATTAATACGCAGTCCAAGACGTCGTACACGCTGACGGCATCGGAGCAGCACGAAGGCTATTTGTTCAAGCAGGAGAAGAACAAAGCGTGGAAGCGGTGTTTCTTCGTTGTGCGCATTGACGGCTATATTGAGTGTCGCGATCATGAGCATGGCGCCGCTGACCGCAAGTTTTCAGGATACATCAAGGCCGTGTCATTTGCGGACTGCCACGCGAACGGACTTGCGATCCAGCTCAGGACAGATGCGTCAATGGTGTGCTATGCTGATTCCTACGACGAGCAAATGCTTTGGTATGGCGCTATTTCAGCCGCTGCCTGCGCAAACGGCAAGACGGCGCAACCCAATACGTTAGTCAAGAGCTGCTACGTTCAAACAGCACTATCGAACCACGCAGGGTGGCTCTATAAGCAGGCTGGATTATTTAAGGGCTGGAAGCGGCTGTACTTCACGCTTCATGGCGTAGAGTTGGCGTACGCGAAGGACACAAACTCGGAGACGGTGCTTTGCGATAAGGCACATTCAGTGGAGGAATGGGAGGGCCATGCGAACGGGCTGCTGATTCGGCTAATGAGCGGACGCGTCTGGAAGGTCCACGCCGAGTCATACGAGACAGCCAAGCGGTGGCGCTCTGTCATCAGTAGCGCGTGCCGACACGCAGAGACGTTCACCCTGAAGAAGTATCTGAACAGCCGTCGTCGCAAGAAACTAAGGCCCGTGTTCGGCGGGTGGTTGACAGAAGTGAGTAAGGGCTCTCGCCTGCGTCGATTCTACGTGATCGACGGCTCGACGCTGGGTGTTGCCAACGATGTTGACAACCAGCTCGAACGTCTCGGCACGGTTGTGGACGTGGGATCTACGCGCGACCTGGAGTGCGGCATGGTGTTCACGCTTGCCAATGGGAACAAGCTGAAGGTGAACTGTGACTCGCTTGCCGACTCCAGGTGCTGGTACGAGTGCCTGAACTTCTCGTTCAAGCAATGATTTCTGTACAAAATAGTGGCTGTGGCGTCAGTCGTAGGGTATTAGGAGGACCACGGAGCCAAGGTCCGACTGAAGAGCTTTGCTTTCGCGGGTCATAGTGATGCAGGAAAAATATTTAGTTGTTTCAAAGTTGATCTGTTGTTACTGTAGAGCTCTGCTTCATGTGCTGCCCATCCAGATTGCACCAAGCTTGCCGACCTGATATCAAGGCATCTTGAAGTTGATGGATACTTGCATCTTATTCCGCGGTACATCGTCTGCAGCTTGATTGTGGCGAGGCCTGGGTCCTTGTTCAATAGACATGCACGTGATTGCAGCAAACCTTACCTACTTCCGTGCTTTGGGTGCTTCCTGCTTAAGCGGCAGGCTCCGCACAGCCTCCAGCGCGAGCTTGATCGCGTCTCGTGGGGGCAGCTCATTCTCGTTTTCCAGCACGGCCAATGCAACACGAGCGGTGACCTCGAGAAACTCGCTGAAGACGAGCATTCTGTCCTCGACTCGCTCCACCTCGCGCATGCCGGAGAAGCTCTGGTCCACGGCGCGGTCAAACATCGCTTCCTGTTCCTCCGGTGTGCCGGAGCAGAACATGCCGCAGTCATACAGCATGCTCTTCAGCCCCACAGCTGAAAGCAGTAGCGGCCACGTGGTGGACACCGGTGGACATGACGGAGCTGATACTGATCCGTCTTCAGCCTCCGGGTTGTCACTTTTCTTTCGGATGGACGCCTTCGGTGCGTGATCCTGAGCGTACTTGGCGTACAGCTTGAGGAGCTTCGGTTTGGCTCCCTGGAAAATCGCCACCATTTTCTAACATTTTCTCATTAGGACCGACACACATCAGAAAGCCTATTCAATCACAATAGAACATGAAAAGCAACGTACATCGTGGTGTGAGTGATCTCGGAATGGTCCACTAGTTAGTCGAGTGATGGTAGGTAGGATCTGAGCTTTGAGCATGCTGTCGAAAGTTTCACTGAATGGGGCCTTGGAGGACGACACAGCCTGCACCACCCGCAGTAAGGCATGCAGGAACCCGACCCGAGACAGCGTGCCCCGATCACTCATTGCAACAAGTCCGTCGTGGCGCAAAGTCTGCGAAACCACCTTCTCCACGACTTTCTGGTCGTTGGAGTCATGAAATCTAGCGAGCTCGCATTCGTGTAGAAAGTGTGAAAATTCAGCACCGTTCATGCCGTAGGTGAGCTCGCTGCTGCCAGCTGCGTAGTGCATGTATCCAGCGTTCAGCTCCGAGAACCGTGACAACAGCAATTCTTGGAGGAGGTCACGCTCACGGGGATCCTTTTCAATATCCTCAACACGTATGCGACTCCAGTCGTACAGGAATGCAGCCTCCACTTCCATGTCAGTCAAAAACTGGCCCGAGTTGACTTGTTGCAGCATCTCAGCGTGAGCGTATTGTTTCAGCTCCTCCGCGGACGAGTCTCCCTTGGTCTCAGCATCACCGACTTGGTCGTCAGTCGTGGCTGCTTGTTGCTGCTGCGATTGTTTTGACGATGAACCAAGAACTGTGGTGGACTTTGAGTCAGCCTTAGCATCAGAAGCATGGTCGGGGATATCAACACGCTTCTGCGATGGAAAGAATGCACTCGCCGTCCACGCTGTGAATTGAGGCGTTCCAATCTCGTTCACGGGTACTTCTTGCTGATATCCGAACACAAAGAACCGTTAGTCGTGGGAGCATCAATGAGTGCTGCGGTTCATACCTGGAGCTGGACGGTCAACGTCTCATTATCCTTGCAAGCCTCAGCGATTCGCTTTTCGGGTCGTAGCACCTGGCCATTCGACTTGATGATAGCAGCAGGGAGGAAGAAGCCTATTTTGATGTGTGCGTCTTCGCGAGTACGACAGCGTCCGTGGGGAGCTGCCAAAGCGTATCGCTGTGCAACAGCGAGTCCGAGCCATCGACAGGTCTGCGAGCCTTCACCACAGGGCACTACAAACTGCAACCCGTGCACCTTGACGTTAACGCGCATATTCACCGAGCTCAAGCTCAACCGAAAGACTCAACCGACGCAAGCCTAGTTAGCGAACGATAAGTTTATTCGTGTAGTTACTGCACTCCTTCATCGCACTCGTCTTGGATTAGTCCAGCAATTTGGACTCGATGTGTCGTCCAGCGAATTTGCAGGGTCTTGACGACAGCTCGCGTTTCTGGCAGCAACTCCACTGGTAGCCTTCGAGAGGATACTTGCGCGCCACGAAGCGACCCGGGTGGAACGAGCACGAGAGAGAAGTGTTGGACTTGTTCGTGAATGTCTCGTTGCAGTTTTTGCACCTGCGAGGCTTGTGCATCGTCTCCAGGTCCTTGGAGATTTCGGCACGGTCACGAGCGCGCTGCTTCTCTCGCGTGAGCTCGTCTTTTTTCACCTTACGAAGATACTCTTTTTGCGTGTCAAGCAGTTGTTGTTGTAGCTCGCTCACTTGGCACACGAGGTCTTCAATGCGTTCCTTCGATGAATCGTCGATACGCTCCAGTGTTTTGACTTCGGTCTTTTTGTTGCGAAGCTGCTCAGTTTTGCGCTCAATCTCGGCATCCTTTTCTTCGACGACTTCACGTGTAGCGACCAGACTTGTGGAGATATCCTCCATTCGAGCACTGAGACGCGCGACTTCCTTCTTGAGGAGTGCGTTCTTCTCACGAAGCTCCTCGATTGTACGGTCTTTTTGTCGTAGTTTACTCTGAGCGTTCTCAACTTCTGCATCAAGAGCGTGGATGCGATAGCTTGCTTGCTGTGATGGCAACGAAAGAAAAGAAGGTGAGGGGTGAGTCTGCAGGCGCTACAAAATAAATGTTGCGTACCTTGGTTTCCGATTTCACATTTTCAAGTTCCTTTGAGAGTGAATTTCTACAGTGCGGAAAACCACAACCTTTTAGTACGATAAGCGCAGTGCACACAATGACAAACTAAACAACGTACTTCTTTTTGAGCTCGTGTAGAGCAGTCTTGTTCTGACCACGAGCTGCTTCCCACGCAGATTCGACAGCCTTAATGACCGACAAATTACTCAGTATTGTTAGTCAAACTATCAGAGCATTGAGAAAACAACACTATAATGGATACGAACCGCGAGTCGGACAGCAAGGTTCTTAGCCTCCTCTGCTTTGTCAGCAGCATCTTCCTCAGCGGCAGCCAGCTTACGCTTGAGTTTCTGGTTCTTTTCCTTCAGTTCTAGGATGGTGTTCTCGTGCTCGATGCCAACAACCTCCATCCTACAATTACATCGTTGCGATACCACACGCAGATGGAAAGTGAGTAATACACTCGCGAAAATCAATATCCTGTCTCCTAACTCACTCTCGAAGCTTCTCTTTCTGTCGTGCGTTGCGCTTTTGCGAATCCTCCAATTCCTTTAGCAAGTCCAAGCGCTTCTCGGTTTCCCCTTTAATGTTGGAGACCTGTTCCATGAGGAAGGCATTCTCGCGTTCAAGCGCAAAAGCTCGTTCACATTCGCGCTCGTACTTTTTGATGTACTGGTCCAGCTTTGTTGTGGCCGACACTTTGTCCTTGTGTTCAACTCTGTTGACATAGGGTTACCTAGTTAGCAACTAGCGCAACGTAGAAAAAGCTCCACGATTAGTAGATTGAACGTACTTTCGACTGGCGACTTCGCGGCTGATGGTGTCTTCGGCCGTCTCCTTGTAGCGCTGGAGTACCCGCAGCTCACCCATCATCTTGGCCTTATCTAAACGTAAGTCCTGGTGGTCGGATAGCAGACGTTGGTACTGGTCTTCCAGACCCTTAGCCTTCCGCTTCCACATTTCTTCCGTCACGCTCCAGGGCTTTTGTGTCCATCCATCCATGATGTCAGGCATGCTGTTGAGGTATTCGAAGCTGCTTGGTTACAAGAGCTGGAAAACTGGGGCCTCCCACTGAAGAAGGAAGGAACTAGCAGCGCCTGCCGAGAGCAGTAGGCCGCAACAACAATTATAGCGAGGAGAATGCCAGCTCCCACCAAAGTCTTGCTCAAGGCAAAGTTCACGAGCTAAAGTCTATTAGCAGCAGTGGCGAGAAGAATGCAAACGAGCTCAACCAAACGATCAAAGATAGCAAGCATACCTTGTCAAAGCTTTCAGCAAGCTATATCGCTGCCAACTAAAGAAAGAACAAGGCAAAGCACACATACGGCCAAGAAAAGCTCATCCACAGCAGCTTCAGCGACAACGGCAAAAATCTTAGTCACTTACATTCGAGACTTGCTTCCAGTAATCAGCGTGTGCCCTGCTCAAGTCATGCATATAATCACATCCAAACTTACCGAGGAAACTGACCGGGCCTATCGCATTGAAAATAGATGGTGGCATCGATTTGATTTGATAGGCTTTCCACTTCAAGGTCAGAACCCGAAGGAGAGATCTCAACGGGAACAATCTCACATCACGAACTGCCGCGGATCCGTTGAAACAACTGGAATATATCGAAGTGCAGCAATAGTATGGATATCACTTGTCCCCGTCGTCATCATCAAGATCGTCAAGATCGGGCAGAACTCGACCAGCATGCACCTCATCACCAGAGACCACGGAGCTGGGATCTTCTGTGCCATTGTTTTCCACATCGCTGTCGTCGGTGTCCTCTCCAAGAGGAGGCAACTCGCGTCCAGCATGGACTTCTTCACCTTTACTGTCTTGAGCACTCTGATCAGCCTTTTTCTCTTCCTCCTCGGCTTCGCTCTCAGAAGAGGACGACCCCTCTTCCAGCCACTCTTGGAACTGCTCGGTTCGCTCTTTCTCCTCCGTCTTACTTTCACGATGAGTGTAGTTCGTGCCGTCCCAGAATCCACACTCGAGCTTGCGTCCAGCGAAAAAGCGCCCGTTCATGACCTCTACGCACCGAGCGGCACTGCCACTTGAAGCGAACTTGATTACAACTACGCCGTCCACGTGCTTGGCGAACAGAGTAATCTTCGAAACCTCTCCAATCTTTGAGCACTCATCTTGGATGTCGTCCTGCAGTTCCTTCTCGTACTCTTCGTCTGTTGACAGGCGATGTACTCGTTTAGTCCTTTACATCGTCTGTAGTAAATAGGCATGGAAATGAATCCTACCTTCGATTTCCGCAGGGGTAAACATGTGCTTGATCACCACAATACGCAAACCGGCAGGCTCACTAACTTCACCTTCATTCCAGGACAACGCCTAGCAACGTATACAACCGTTTGTTAGAGTTACCGCCGAAAAAAATGTCTATAGCAGCTGATACGCCTGTATACCTTTGCCTTCTCAAACATTTTGATCTTAGCACGTGTGTCAATCTTTGGCTTCTTCCGCTTCACAAAATCTTGTCCTTTTTGCTTAAACTGAGCGGGCGATACGTCGATAGGCCACCTACAGAATATCGAAGTTGAGCAATGCATGTCAACAAGGCGAGATAGAGACTAATCACAAGCTGAGGCGCTTACTCTGGCCGGATCTGTGACTTGTCAAGAAGTTGAACTGCCAACTCTACTGAGGCTTCCTTCATGTAGCACACTGAACAATCACCCTGGCCAGGACAAAGTTGCGGTTATCGGTAAGTTAGCATTGCAAATCAGTAAAATAAACGATAGCAACAGGACTGGAACATACATTGAGGCCGCCGCTTTCCTTGTTCTGGTACATCTTGATGCGAGGCTCGCCGGTTACAATATCGGACTGGATCACACCACACTTGGCAAAGTGGTCATGGACTTCCTGAACCGTGATGTCCAGAGGTAGGCCGTTCACGTAGGCCCAGGTATTCACTTTGCTCTTCTTCCACTTGTCACTTTTCTTCTTCTTCTTCTTCTTGCGCTTATTAGCATCTGCATCTGCTTCGGTTTGATCAGCCGACTTCGTTTCCGTTGCCATTGGAGCTGCAGACAGTACTTCGTCCTTGCCAGCACTTTCGCCGCCATTCTCACTCTTTGTACTATTTGCTTTGCCAATCGGTGGATCCGCCTCTTCTATCTTCTCATCCACCGCCATAGCAGCTTCCTGAAGCGACGCGAGCTCTTCCTCAATTTTGTCCTCCGGCGTCACATACGTCTTCGACTCAGCATCAAACACGTACTTCTTGCCATCCTCCGCAACCAACGCCTCCATAGCTCTAGCACAAGCACAAGCACCACAACAGCCAATCAGTCGACCACTTTTCCTTCGAATATTCTCCCCAAAGCCTCCAAACTTCACGTACTCTTTCTCAAAAACTTGATGCTCAACAGGAACATCAGTGGCTTGCTCTTGCAGCTCCGCCTCCCGGTCCATGTCGTCATTAGCTTCTTGTAAGAACTCCTTGAGCGACGGCACGTCACCTAAAGAGAAAAAAAAACACAATAATTAATACTACATAAATATTGCAAAGAAACAATAATTGCATTGAGAACGGCAGCACCCACCGATGGGTTTCCAGCCGTCCAGCTCCTGGCTCCAGACGAGCGTCATGCCGTCCACTTTTCCGTCCACGAAGAGCGCCACGAGCTGCTGCGTCGTCACTGGACCCGTCCTGACCGCTGATTGGCTCGAATCTGTGGCGTTCTCCGCCATGTAGAACCACGCGGACGCCCAAACGCGGCAGTAGGCGGCGAAAGGCTCGACGCTGGCCAGTGCAGTCCACTCCGAGAGGCGCTGGGTCCACGCCAGCTGCTGAGGCTGCACGATGCCCTTGCGCAGCAGTCGCTTGAGGATTGGGGAGGCCACGGGGCCCTTCTGCTGGCCTGTGGCAGCGTCCAGGTACAGCCAGCGCTCGGCATTAGGGGTCGCCATGATGCGCTGGTCACTGAGGTCTCGAATGTGAGCTGCTCGTGATTGAGAGACTGGGATTGGATAAAACGAATGTTTGAGTTTTAACGAATCAGAACGCATAATGAACATTATCATAGACATGGCTACACTCAGAGACATGGCTACACTGCTCCCGATAATTCTTCAATTAATTTAAATCAATTACAATCACTTTTAGATGAATTAGCTCTAATGGTTTGGTCTTTACTTCTAGACATAATTTATTGAATAATTAATTTGTTTTTTACGGGTAGGTATCGATATGGCGGACGCGAAGACGGTGGCGTCTCATTCTAGTGAGGAAGCTGGGCGTGGCGACTTTGTGGAGGTCGGGTATGCACCGCTGGACAGCCAGAGAGCCGTGGAGCTGGTGACTCACCCGAGTGCAGGTGCCATCTCGACGTTCGTGGGCACAACGCGCGACAACTTCCAAGGTTTGGTGTTGTTATCATTTGCTGCGTTACTTAGAGATTGTGTCTGGGCTAAGAAGGTTCAATTGACAGGGAAGAAGGTGGTGCGACTTGAGTACGAAGGCTACACGCCGATGGCGGTGCTGGAGTTGCGCAAGATTTGCGTCACGATTCGCGAGCGATGGCCGGAAGTTGTGGGGGTCGCCCTGTTCCATCGACTGGGCGTTGTGGAGGTGGCAGAGGCCAGTGTCATTGTGGCCGTGAGCTCGCCGCATCGACGAGAGGCGTTGGAAGCTTGCGCCTTCGCCATTGATACGCTAAAGGCCACGGTCCCCATTTGGAAGAGTGAACAGTACGAAGGGGATGCGAGGGTGTGGAAGGAGAACGTCGAGTGGAAAGATGGAGCTGCCGTGCGTTCCTTTTGCTGTGGAAGCAGACGGGTCATGGTCCCTGTCCAAGATAAATAATTCCAAGCCCAGGAACCATGAGAGACTCGAATGGTGTGGCGTAGATGCCCACTAAATTTAGCGATAGAAGGGTTCATCATCGCATCTTTCGCTAACGCTGCGAGCGACTTGTCACAATGGGAGCAGTTCGCGGTATCGAGCCTCGGCGACTGGCGCTGCGGTACGAGCCTCCAGGGATTATTGTGGAGTACGTCTACCAGGGCGACGTGGGAAGACAGCTCTATCACCATGAAATTGACTTGAAAGCAGAACTGTCGTTAGGGTCAGGAAGATTTAGCGTAAGTGTTCATCATATCTCACAAAAAGGATTGTGTCCCGTAGCACCGTCATGAAGAATCGTACCGTGCACAATGCTGCTAGGAATATCGAATCGAAGGACTCGTCCACGACATCATCAAACAGCACGAAGATGTTGTAGGGGACAGCAAGGTCTCGTCAACGCAGGTAGGACGTACCTAGTGTTGGGTCTGTGGCTCGAATAATCCGACTAAACTCTTCTCGCCGCAGCTTGTCCGCTTGGTGCGAATGCTAGTCGACCACCAGCACATATCTTCTGAGTCAGCGCCTTCGCCAGCCCCAATGTTACCACAGGCTGACTACAACCGCGTATCCGAGACGCAACTGAAGCAAGTGAAGCACAAGATGGACCTGGTCTTCGAGCAGAACATCATCCGCCCTGACCAGGAAGGTTACCAATACGACAAGCAGGTCGATTTCCAGGCAGCGACAGAAGTCTCCGACTGGGACGACTGAAAAGATGCACAAACCACCTTGCATAACAGTCATTAAAATAAACTGGATAATAGCAGATTACAGAGTAACAGCGGTCGATCGCGGTCGAGATTCCACCCAACGACAGCACAGCTCCCTCGTCCACACTACATCTGCGCTGTCCATCGCCCGCCATTCGGTAGCGCTTGGTCTCCAGGCGTTCATTTCCACGAGCCGGAGCTTACACGCCCTTCTTGCGCAGCTGGTGGAAGTGCACGAACTTGGACTTCCGCTTCTTGGTCTTCTTCTTGTCCTTCTTGGCCTTCTGGGCGTCGGCCATGGTGGCGTCAGCCTCCTGGTTCAGCAGAGCGGCCTCGGCCTCGGCGGGCGTCTGCTCCTTGACCACGCCGGTGATTTCGCTGCTGGCCACGGGCACCGAGGCGCCCATGAGCTTCTTGAGGCTGGCAACAGACGTGCCGGCGCCTGTAATCAATGAAATTAATTGTTAGAGCATTGCAAATAGGCTGGCAAAGGGATGTGGTAGCACGAACCTTGGGCGGCGATCGCCTTCTTGAGGTTGTCCTGGATCTTGGCCTCCTGCACGGCCTGGTGCGGCACGCCGATGCGCTTGCGCAGCTCCGTGCGGAACTTTCGCTTGATCTTGGAGCGCAGACTCTTGGCCATCGTACTGGTCGGGGCTGGTGGCGGACTCCTGCTGCTGCGGGCGACGACACTCGGGGCAACTTCGATGGTGAGTGCAGGAGCCAGCAGAGCTCAACGGCTTTGGTGCCAGTGGCCAATCAACCTGGCGCAGCAGCCGATTGGACGATATTGGTGGAAATCGAGGAAAGCCATTGGGTGAAACGGAAACATCTGCGACGTGTGAGAATCACGTCGTTGCGAACTTCGAGCAAGTTGCTAAGCTTACGGATGTCTTTGCCTTTGTTGTATCTGCATCGCCGTTGTCATTTACCAGAAGAAGGAACCAGGAGCGGAGAATTGCCTCTAATAAACAAGTGCAAGGAGATTTACACTGTAGTGTTCAATTCTGTAGCATTTAGCAATTTCTTTTCGGCGCCAATACCCATCGCTTGCAAGTTCCTGAGGTCTCGCTTTGAACCATGAGGCGTTAATAAGGATAAAAGTATCAACGGGGGTTGAGCGCTGCAAGTATTGGTCCCGACGTGTACTCAATGAGCTCATACCATAGCTCTCGCGGCAAGACCCAAGCGATCCCTACGAAACGTCATATCCCGTACGCGAGGCCGTTTCGATGCAGCGCATGATTAGATGCAAAACGGCTGCTTGGGTCCACGTTGCCAGAGTCATTTGCCAACTGTCCTTCTCTCCGCCATGTTCTCGGCCGCCTCGCTCGCTCGCCGCGTGGCTGTCAGCGCCAAGCGCCACACGCGCCGCCTCTCGTCCTCACTCGGCTGCTTCCCGGGCACCGAGATGCCCTTGGTGCCCGACATGGTCTTCCACGACCCGCGCGACAACGACCCGATCCCGTGCTTCCGCAGTACGTGGAGGGGGGTGCAACTAGCCCATACAATACTTCAACTACTAACGCAATTCGCTGCCTAAACTGCAGTCCTGAACGAGGACGGAGACGTTGTGGACGGAGCCACGGACCCGCAGCTCAGTCAGAGTCTCTGCACGCAGATCTACAGCCAAATGATCCGCCTCAATGTACCGACGAATTACTTGAAAACTTTAGAGATTTAGAGCTGACGGGGGCGTTGCTGGCTGGTTTTTGGCAGACCATGGACAACATTTTCTACGACGCGCAGCGCCAGGGCCGCATCTCGTTCTACATGACGTCGTACGGCGAGGAAGCCATCTCGTTCGGCAGTGCGTCGGCGCTGCGGCTCAGTGACATGGTCTTCGCGCAGTACCGTGAGCCTGGCGTGCTCATGTGGCGCGGCTTCACGCTGCAGAACTTCGCCGACCAGTGCTTCAGCAACAAGGACGGGCATGGCAAGGGCCGCCAGATGCCCGTGCACTACGGCTCCAAGAACCTCAACCACCAGACCATCTCGTCCCCGTTGGCGACGCAGCTGCCGCAGGTACTAGAGGGATGAAGAATGGACAGCGCTCTGGGTTTGACGCTGACGTGTTCGTTCATTGGGATTGCAGGCTGCGGGCGCTGCGTACGCGTTCAAGTTGGCCAAGGAGGACCGCATCGCGGTCTGCTACTTCGGGGAGGGAGCTGCTAGCGAGGGCGACTTCCACGCTGCGTTGAACTTTGCGTCCACAAAGGACTGCCCCATTCTCTTCTTCGTCCGGAACAACGGCTTTGCCATCAGTACGCCCACTGCTGAGCAGTTCCGGGGTGATGGCATCGCGTCTCGAGGCAGTGGATACGGCATCCCGATCATGCGCGTGGACGGCAACGACTTCCTTGCAGTCCACGAAGCTACTCGTCGTGCACGTGAGTTCATTCTGAAGGAGAACCGACCCGTGCTTATTGAAGCCATGTCATACCGTCAAGGCCACCACTCGACTTCAGATGATTCCACGCAGTACCGTCCTGTGGCGGAGATCAAACACTGGAAAGAGACCTGCGACCCGATTGAACGAACCAAACGCTATTTGCTGGTATGTACCTAATGTTGCTAGCTGTGAGAGCTAGCATTCGATCTTCTAACGTACTTCTGGATAACTTTACAGAAACGTGGATGGCTTACCGAGGAGCAGGACCGTCACATGCAAGACAATGAGCGAACAAATGTGCTGGCTGCGTTGCAGCAGGCCGAAACCAAGGAGCAACCACCGCTGGAGACGATGTTTGAAGACGTGTACGATGTCAAGACGCCGCATTTGCTCGTACGTTCAGCTTGCATGTTTGTTGAGGTTGTTTGGGGTCTGATTCGAATTGCTTGTCACAACAGGAGCAAGAGCGTGAGATGCTGGAGCACGTGGCAAAGTATCCTGACTACTACACTGAAGGACACTAGACAGATTCAGCAACAAAGGAAAGCTCCGTACGATCATCCGTTCGCATTAACCAAACACACATTTGTATACCATAGCGCTGCCGTACTTGATTTCAAGTTTTACACTACGCGGGACCCAGTTTTATCGTGATGCACCCGCTAGCTTCTTGGCAGAGTTTTGGTCGCATCGGCCAGGAAGAGAGCGATAATCCGAACACGAACTCCTCGGACGAAGCTGCCACGGCTTGTTTGACGTCAATGTAGAGCGATCGCAGTGCCATCTCAGCCAGTTCATCTTCGTCTCCACCTGTGAGCTCTTTGTTGCAAGATCGATTTTCTGGTTTGCGGGTATGCGGAGTCACGACGAAGGAAACATTTGACTTTCCCGAGCGAAGTGCACTTACCGCCTCGCTCACAAGCTCCTCCCGATAGATTTCATCTTCGAATACCCGACGACAATGCTCAACATGAACTGTGTGATCAGCCACCGACTTTACGTGAGCCATTACGGCAGGTGAAGGTCTCTCAACTTGCGGGTCCATGGTAGATTGTTGTGCACTTTCACTATTTTTGCCGTCCTCTTCTGCTACCTTTGCGAGCTCTTGCCGAAGTGAAATTGAGTTGTACCCTTGTCTGGTGGTAGAATTCTCGTTGAGATCGAGGCCAGGGTCGGTGAGCTGGCGTTCAAGAGGCTTAAGCGTCAAGTTTTGCCACATTGCTTCGATTCGGGTAACACCATCCCATTTAGGGAAAATATCATGTTTTGCCTCGGTAGATGAAGATGAGCTGAGCGAGGCTGCCGTCGTTGCCATAGCACTCTGGTAGCGTTCTGGAGATTGAACTTCGCTTTTCACTTTGGTCGTAAGGGCAGGTGGAGCGTGCGTCGCCAACATTTCTTCCATCGCTGCGAGTTCGTCGAGGTAGCTTGGTTTGTTACATGTGGTATTGTCATTTTCACGTTTGCTAGAACTCTTCGTTTGAGTATAGCGAGTTGAAGCGTGGAGATTCAAAACCGACGAAATTGCAGACTCATGGTGAAGAGATGGGAGTTTTCGAGGATGAAGCAGGATTTGGTCGGCATATTCATGATTTGGCGACTTGGAAAAGGTAGATTTCCTGGAATGTCTTGCACTGCACCGAGAAATTGGTGCTGCTTTCGGTGTTTTCACTGTCTCTATCCATTGCTGCCGAAGAGTGTGATATCGCCGGAGGCATGCACTACAAAGTGGTTGGGACTCGTAGAGTTGACTACGATCCCTTTTCGGAAGGCGGTGCTGTAAGTGAAAGGACAAGGCTGAGTGAAATTCCGTGAAGCCTCCAGCTAAACTCATATCCTGCTGGCGAACAAAGTCATCGTAGAACTCGCAGCTCCGCAAAACCTTTTTAGTGAGATAACCGCTTGGTTCTTTGTCGTCATCAGTGCGGCAGTCATCCTCATTAAGTTGCTGATTTGCAGTCTCTGACCAGCCTTTTCCAGAGTTTTTAGTGCAGTAGCGTCCAGCACAGCGCCATTTTTTCCACTGTGGGGTAGGAACCATGCCCGCTCCGAATTGAGTTGGCGCCGACAGAGTTCGTGAAAGACCTCTTGGGATCGTTTTGGACGGCGCTGACGAAGACGTCGTCATGGCAGATACAGGACGAATCGAAGCAAGTGTGAATGCCTTCACCTGTAGTAACCACCAGTTGCCAGCCGTGTCTTGTAGCAAATCTAGCACTAGTTCATTAAACCGAATTCGCATCGTCTTCTCCAGCGATATCGCACACATCGATGCCAAAAGTCGGGGCTCGGGCCACGCCTGATCAATGTTGCATTTGACAAGCTGGCAGTTCGTACTCCTTGAATTTGTGATTGCTGAAGATAAATGTGTACTATCCGTAGATTCTCCACCCGCAATTATCCAAATAGTTGACGAGTTCTTATCGCGCTTTCGAGAAGCACAGCGTGTTATCCATGCTTTTCGTTCAACCGGAGGCGTCGAGTTCGTGGCGAATACATTACTTGATGCTCCCTTGAACGGGATGTACTTCTGGATAGCAAATAAGTCGGTGTCTACGTTCGGACTCGCATCGTCGGTATCTGAGTAATCTACCCATAGCTCATCCATCGCCTCTCCGACTTCCTGGCGAGAGCGTAAAGTTTGTATCTCGTTACTTCGAGACTCAAAGTCCTCTGCACATTTCCTCACTGCACACACTTCAGCTGATGAGTTCGATACGATATCAAGCAGTTTGTCACGGTGATCTCGCCAGTCAGAGGCCCTCGAATACAAGCGACAATGTAAGACGAATGACGTAGTTTCAGCGATTACCTCAAGTCCTTGTTCCTGTTCTTGGTTTTGCTCCTGGCAGAACAATAAAGCGACACCTAGACGGTGATGTCGGATGGGAACGCGAAGTAGAATTGGGGCAACAAGTACTGGAAAGCCCGACAACTCAGCTGAAACAACACCGTCAGTGTCATTCATGCCAGGTGATACTTTCTGGAGAGCAACCCGCACAAGGTGCTGGAAGAAGGCAAGACCAGGTCGCCACGACGGATGTTGTGAGTATTGAAACGAAGAGTAATTAGCTTCGTCCACAAGCGCTTGGTGTCGCCGACTCTGGGAGTCGTGAAGGGCTTGCTTATCAACTGGGCTGTATCGTTGTGACGATAATGCTGGAAGCTTCGCTTGCTCAGCCTACACACCTCACATTCAATCAGATGCCCCACACACAGTCTATCGAGCTGTTACATCTTCATTACCTTTTTCAATGCGACGTCTTTCAGTGCACTAGCTGCAGTATGTTGCTGTGCATGCTGCAGTCGTTGAGTTCGTCGTACTCGTCGTCCACCGCCGTTTTTCTTCTTCTTGTCGAGTTTTCGCAACAACTTCTTGGGTTTATCGTCGTACAGATCCTTGAGCCACACACGATACGCGTCTTTCAGTTCCTCGGTCTGGAGCTTGCCACTTGCTCTGGTGGCAGTCGTCATGAAGAAGTTACGCAAATGCTGCAGTGATAGCCTCGCAATAATAAACACTATTTTTACGGGGCGCGTGGGGGTGCTGGTAGTGATTCTTTGAAGGAAATGCAAGCTGAGCGTTCGTATTGATGAGAGCACACTGCTGCCACTTCCGTCTAGCTTGCTACAGTAGCTCTATATTTCTCACAGCTGCCAGTCGTAGTTGTCGATCTGGAACTGCGTGAGCGACGTGATCACCTCGTCCGCTTTGCCGAACAGTTCGGCTCTCTGCGTCTCGTCCGAGTGGATGCGCACGTCGGGGATAGCGATGCTGTGCATGCCCGCCGCGTTCGCAGCCGTGTAGCCGTTCACCGAGTCCTCGAACACGATGCAGTGCGGCGCCTGGTCGCCGTCCTCGCCCTCCTTGAGGCCAAAGAGGCGCTGGCTAGCGGTGCGGAAAATGTCGGGCGCGGGTTTGCCGCGCTTGACCGCCGGG
>JAIKVD010000625.1:0-16676 GCA_024679075.1 Phytophthora uliginosa
GCACCTGTCGGTGCCGGCTGTGATGCTGCCGACGCCGCGACACGCCCACGCCTCGGCCAACTACGCGCGGGTGCTGAATCAGTCGCTCACGCAGGCGCAGTATCTGCAGTTCTGGGTGCGCATCCCGCTCACGCCGAAGCAGCAGTCCCATGTCAAGGACCCGATGGAGATCGACGCGGTGGACGGACTGCGTGCCGCTGCCATGATGGAAACAGACGAGGAGGAGGAGGAGGCGCTCACGGACCCGTGGGAAATCTGGGACTCGCTGCGGGCTCGCTGTGAGTACCATCCGAAGCTGCACGTGGCGCTGGAGATCACGGCTGATCTGCCTAGCGCTGAGGAGATCCAACGCTGGCTTGGTGAGCCCGTAAAGGCAAGTGACGAGCCGCTACCACTTGGAGATGATGATGACACTATGTTGTAGACGAGTAGCTAACAGTCTGTCTGGAAAATAGGCGGCCATCATTCCGACGGACATCTTCCTGACTAACCGGAAGGGCTACCCAGCGCTTTCGCAGCGGCACCAGAAGCTGATGGCGCAACTCTTCCAGCACAACGTCCAGTTCTACTTGAGCGGGCGGCCACGTCACCGTGGAAAGATTCTGCCGTACGTGCAGTATCTTCATTTCCTCTACAGCAAGCGTTCGAGTCAGGATCGCAAGGCGCAGTTCGAGGCGCCGTACCTGGACTACCTGCAGGCTCCGCTGCAGCCCCTTATGGACAATTTGGAGTCACAGACGTACGAAACGTTCGAGCAGGATGCCTTTAAGTACAACCAGTACGAGAAGGCTATCACGCAGGCACTCGAGCAAACCCCTGAGGACAAGGAGTCAGTTGTTATGGTTGTTGGTGCTGGTCGCGGGCCTCTCGTGCGATGCGCTCTTCGCGCCGCTACTATTGCGAACCGTAAGACGCGTATGTTCGCCGTGGAAAAGAACCCGAACGCAGTTATTACACTGCGCAACCTCAAGATTTCGGAGAAGTGGGATAACGTCACGATTATTGCGTCGGATATGCGCAATTGGCGTACGGAAGAGCGTGCCGACATCATGGTGAGCGAGCTTCTGGGGTCCTTTGGTGACAACGAGCTATCCCCTGAATGCTTGGATGGCGCTCAAGACTTTTTGCATGGTGCGTAAACTTCTGGTTTCAATGATGTAGTTGCTGCAGGACGCTAATTGTTGTGCTGGCATTTTGTAGAGAACGGCATTAGTATCCCGCGTGAGTATACCTCATACGTAGCGCCTGTGATGTCCTCGAAGCTTTGGAACGAAGTGAAGGTGCACGACTCGCTGAAGAGTTTTGAGACCCCCTACGTTGTGAGACTGCACAACTTTTACGCATTGGCTCCCACACAGCGCTGCTTCCGGTTCACGCACCCGAAATTCAACACAAGGATCGACAACAGGAGGCAGGCAGAGCTGCGCTTTACCGCTGCTGAGAGCGCTGTCGTCCACGGACTAGCGGGCTACTTCGACGCTGTGCTGTTTGGTGACGTCACGCTGAGCATTGAGCCGGATACGCATTCGGATGGCATGTTCAGTTGGTTCCCCATTTACTTCCCGCTGCGCCAGCCCCTTCGTTTCCAGAAGGGCGAAGAGGTTGTGGTGAACTTCTGGCGACTCGAGTCCAACAACCGTGTCTGGTATGAGTGGTCTGCGTCGTCGGGCGATGGCAAGTGCCACGTTCCCATCCACAATCCCAACGGCCGGTCCTACTGGATTGGGCTGTAAGCAGCACTCCATCAAGTCCCACAAGATTTCAGACCATTACCCAGTTCGTGCTACTTATTCAGCCTACCTCTAGCTAAAAGCAAGCTATCAAAACGCTGATAAGATAATGCGAATGGAGTCGTATCTGCGTCGTAAGGATCAGCTGTCGTCCTACAGCTCATCACGAGTTTGCGATTTCTTCACACCCTGGATGATCTTTTCTGAAGTGCTGTCCTCCGGTACTTTGTGAGCGTCTTCTGCATCTTCGTCGGGGTGGGCGATTTTCTCCCATTCTTGGAGACTGCCGCCGACGACATTAATGAACACGTTCTGCAGCGCCGCCTCCATTTCGTCGTCACCACCGAGTCCGTGAATCTGCCCGAGCAGCTTTGCGAGGGTCTTACTGCATCTTTTTAGTCGCTTCGGCCAGGCCGAGCGCTGCGAGTGTTTCATCACCAGCTCCCAGGCGTCTGCAATACCGTTGGATACTGCAAAACTCAGACTCGCAGCTTCGCCTTGTTTGTCCTTGAGACTCGCCAAATTGGCGCCCGTGTTGCTCGAAACAGCAAGCACTGGGATCGTGATGTTGTACGCGTACCAGCTCACCTCCACGCCAGGGTGTGTCATCACGGTCGCGTTGTCATGCTGCATGAGCAGCACCACGCTTGCACTGCGACGCTGAGCATTGGAAATCTTTTCAAACTCCGAGCATTGGCCCGCGTCACCCGCTGGAAGGAGCAGGGCCTTCCCTGAAAACTCTGAATGGGTCGTGGTATCCTCCGTCGCGTCCGTACAAGCTTGACTACCATCAAGTGGCGCGGCTAGAGGGAACGACATCCTCGTGGGGAGTACGCTGCCATAGGTCGCAGCCAGGAAGCTGCCTAGACGAGTGCCATCGTCATCCTCCTCCTGCTGCGCCCCCATGTACAACACCAAACCACTCCGAGCGGGGGAAGTTTCAATGTAGTCTTCCTCGACCTCGAACCGCGGTTTGCACGTGTACGGTTTGCGCTCACAGGTCATAGGGATGAGGCGTCCGTAGATGGTCATTTTCTTGGCCACAACGCGCAGCATGTCGCCGGCAGTCCGACGGATCATGACTGAGGCAATGGAGATATCTCCGTCCTCGTCCTTGAGCGCCGCCACAGGTGCAGTGACGTCGTCTGTGGGGCTCACCACCACGAGAGCAGCAGCACCCATCTGGTCGGCCAGGCGCGCCTTGCGCTCGAACGTGCACTCGCCACGGTCCACAACGAGCACCGCCGAACGGTTAGCAGCCTCAACTTCGAGCTGCTCCGGGTCGGGGAGCAGCTCACAGCCGAACCGGTCTTCGTCACGCTTGGGGAAGTAGAAGGAGACTTCGTGGGGCGCCATCGGGCCCCCGAATGCGTCACGGAAGTACTGGATCGGAGCTAGTCCGTTGCGCAGGTAGATTCGCCCCCACGAGGCCTCTTTAGGCTCAGGGACGAAGATTTCGGAGGTGGTGGCTTCTGAGGCGGCGGTGTCGAGGGTGGCAGGTTCGGACGTGGCGGCCTCGGTCGTTGGTGAGCTTTCCTCTTGGCCGTTGGAGGCGATGGAGCTGAGGCTCAAGACCAGCAGCAACAGTAGCGAGGCAGGCGACTTCATGCTTGGCTCGGTGTAGTCGGCAGCGAGTTGGCAACTGATGGGCATCAATAGGCAAGATATGCGTGCTTCGAGCGCGCGATCTTTCGGGCCAAACCATAGAAAACGAGTGAGACTGTCAGTTCTCTGAAATTTATTTCAGAGTCTACTGGGGATACCATTTTTCCGCGCTCAATTAATGTACTTGCATATAAAACCACCCTTTAAACACTTAGGGCATCTCCACCGGGGTTTGAGTAAAACTAAGCGTAAATGATTTGTGACCAAAAGTATAAGATCGTGCAGTGCAGCTTTGCTTTTACTCACCGTCAGAAAGTACAGGTTTGTGAGCAAGTTTGATAAGAAACCTGTACTTTCTGACGGTGAGTATGCGTAAAACTAAATCTGCCCTGCACGATCTTATACTTTTGATCACAAAATCATTTACGCTTAGTTTTACTCAAACCCCGGTGGAGATGCCCTTATGCAACCCTTGGTTTTGTGAGGATGCTATTCTTAGATTTTATAACCTTACATACTTTCGAAAAACACACACACCGGTAATCAAAATGGTCTGATTGTCCAGAACTCTTATACATCAATGTATAAGATAAACAGGGCTGATGCAGGATGGACTTTAAATACCTTTCATAATGTATACCTGCGGTCTCCTTGAATCATCCAGATGAATGTTGACCCTGTCGGCGACTGGCCCATCTTCGTGCAACACGGAAATGTAAGTAATTTATGTGGAAATTTATTTCGTGGGTTTTCCTTGGGATTTATTGAACTCCTCACTGATCCCACTGGGTTATCCATACCGTTGCCACGAACACCCAGTTTTCACCTTCTGATAAACCGCGCTCCTCCACAGACTAATGCCGTGCGTTGCCCGGAAAGCTCTGGATATTTTCAGCTACATGTACAAGTTGAAGTTTTTTTCATCATAGCAGTTGGATAAGAGTCTTATCATAAAACCCATGCATGTGAACAAGATACGGTACCTCACAAATGAAATACTTCGAGTACTTGACAGATAAATTGCCATTTCGCAAAATCTACTCATTTTTTCTGATAGATCGATTTTTCTTAACACTACTAGGGCTACGCGTAGGCTGGGATAGCGGAGACACGCAAAGTATATTGATCGAAACGAGGAGCTTAGGGCCGCGAAAAAGAAGGTTGCCCACTATTTCAGGGTCAAAGGCGAAAAAGAGTGGGTGGGCGCCAAGCTGCCGGATATCAGCGCGAGCAAGCGCGGGTTCGTGCAGGAGTGCAGATCCGACACCGATGAGGCCGGCCGGAGGTTACTGGTATTGTAAGAGGCCAGCAGACAGTCCTTAACAGCAACGTGATCTCGGCGCTTGTGGATGGCAAGTCCAAGCACATTCCGTACCGTGACTCGAAGCTCACAAGACTGCTCCAAGACTCGCTGGGGGGCAACACGAACACCGTCATGATCGCGAAATGCGGCCCGGTCGACTACAACTACGAAGAAACTCTCACCAGGAGGTTATTGTAAGAGGCCAGCAGACAGACCTTAACAGCAACAATGCTGCCTTCAGAGAGGGCTTCATTGTTACGGGCGAGCTGTCCCCACGTAGTGCATACCATATTGTACCCCGTGTCGCAACTCGGTTTCCCGATCTTGGGGCCCACGTTCGGCAGCGTCTTCTATAGTCTGCGCCGTCCGCCCCAGCAGAACGTTCGCAGTGTGCAGTTTCCCATGCTCGTCTCCAAACTTAAACCAAGCCTGCCTTCGTTCGTCCATGCCAGCAGCGCCTTGTCTAACTTTGGCAATGTTTCAGTAAAAAACCACGACTCGCAGCGACCCGACTGATGCAAACAGACCCTTTTGAGTCAGTCACCGTCAACGCCTTCAGCAGGTCAGTTGTCGCTCTCCTTCAGCCGCTTCGGTTACCGGCTTCAGTTACTGGCGCGAATTAACGCACCATATTATGGCTACTGCTAGACCAGTAAAAAAGCGGTTTAAAACCAAGTCTACAGTAGTGGTAGAAGTAATAGGTTTTGGGTGCAGCTGAGAGCTTACCCCCTAATTTTTCGCGCGCGAATGAATAAGTTTCTCTTGCAAGATGCTTCAAACATAAAGACACAAGAGGCGCGTGCCAAGAAGAATATCTTAAATGACCTCAAGCATGTCCAGAATTATCACGGAAATCCTGATATATATTGATATTTGTATTATTGGCCTTAAAGCAGTCAAGTCTATCGGTTTTGTGAGGACTGGTTTAGCCTGTTATTTGTGTCGCTCTCATATCGTTAGATGCTGACAATGAAATGCCGCCGTGTGATAAAAATATTTGGCTCGGATTTGTTATACTTCGAAGTAGATTTTTTTAATCGCGCCACCGGTAAACGTCACATGGAAGGAGCGCTCGGTTTCTATCTTGAACGAGACCCCGAGTTCAGACCGAAAGCTCGAGTTCATGTTCAACAAACTAGAACAAGACCCAATCAATTCTTCTAACAACACCTGAACTACAAGAAACAGCTCTCTCCTAAATTGGACTAAATTGGAAATAAAACAGCTGAAGTGCTCGAGGATAAATAATAAATTTGAAGGAATATTAACAGGAAGAAGGCATATTTGCGAGCTGGTTAACCGATGTCTGGCGGAGGACAGGTATGAGGACTTCATGGACCTGGAGGCTACAAGCGAACACTAATAGAATCTATAGATGCACTGTGGCTTGATCCGTGAGGTTACACGAATGTCGTTCTTGTCCGACTGGGTCAACATTCACCCTTTTGGGATAAGTATCATCGAGTTTGATTCCGTGATTTCGGACGACGCAGTCTTCGACAACGTGGACCCTTCGCAGACGATGGCGCACTCAGCAGCCAAGCTTCAGCGGATGTGGCGCGAGGTCGCCGGAAAATTGGCCCGTGCTGAAGCTGGCTCTAAGAAGTCTGGTGATAACAGCAACGATTTTTGGGACTTTTGCGACGGGAGAGCAGACGTTTACTACCTCCACCTGTGTTGTGAGCATCGTGGGTCTGGGCGTGAGTTCTGCGCTGCCAACCTGTACGCCGACAACGAGGATGACTCCCAGAAGGAAGGTATGCACCAGGGCAAGAGGGTCAACCGGAAGCGTCGCAAAACATCGCAAGCTGATGCGTTGGCTACACTAGCAGACAGCGTGGCCCAAATTGTTGCTAGCAAGATTCGCGAAGCACAAGAGGAGACCTGGAAGGAACAAGCATTGCTGCTTTGAGACCAAATGATGGCACACAAACTGGAAATGCTGTCGGGAATTCTGCAGCGCACGAAAGAAGAAGTGAGCAGATTGTTGCAAGTCATTCGTTCTCGTGCAGACGAGAGCGGTGTCAATGACGACGAGGTGGATGCGGAAAACTTATTGGAGGTTGCCATTAAGAAGCAGAAAACGCTTACGTCGCAAATCAGTGCGTTGGAGCTCGAAGTGATTTATAGATTGGAGGAGTGAGGAAAATGGATGCACGTTCGCCAGCGCTTCATCGTGGCGGTTAACGGACTCGAGGTCGATGTAAGTTGAAGTTTTGGATATGGTCCCCGATGACTTGGCGCAGAATTCGTCCTCGTGCATCACCTCGCAGATCAATGTCAGTGTCGCCAGTGGTATTATCGGTTGGTTGGTAGGAGCTTTCTGGTAAGTTGTGGTTTGCGGCAGACACCTCTGCGTGACTCATTATCGCGCTTTTATCTTGAACTCTTTCGTTAATACAAAAATTATGCAGC
This sequence comes from Phytophthora uliginosa, assembly GCA_024679075.1. Taxonomy (NCBI): domain Eukaryota; phylum Oomycota; class Peronosporomycetes; order Peronosporales; family Peronosporaceae; genus Phytophthora; species Phytophthora uliginosa. The sequence goes on from JAIKVD010000625.1 coordinate 7,054, forward strand.
TTCATGCACGTCTTGATCACCCGGCTCACATTTGTAAAGTCGACAACCAGTGGCTTTTTGAATATCTGCCACTTATTTACGAGCAGGCCGAACGACATTTCGATTCGGATACGAAGCTGGCTGAGATAAAAGTTGAAGTCAGAGTGCTTCTTCGACTTCAACTCCAGCTTGTTGTACGGGACCAACAAGGAATCCGATAATGAGTATGCATTGTCGCCACGCATTGTCGCCAATACAATAGAAACCGGGTGGCAGCTCCATAATTCATCGCCCAGCGTCCACTTCTTGAATGCTATCGAGTCTCCTACCTTGCCCGGCGAGTCGAAACAGTACCCCGTAAACCGACACAGCGAGTCACAGACTGCCTGGACATTCAGTCCATACATCTGGTAGTGCCCAGAAAAGAAGGAAGCGACGTCGGGGACCTCCGCTTTGCTCGGGGTCCGAATTTGACAAAGCCACACATCCAAACATCCAACACAACCAGTCATGATGCCATCCTTGCTGATCGTCGTGAAGCCGTCTGCAAGCTCCTGCATTCGGCTGTGAGACTGGGTCGGTGCCCTTATGCGAAGATCTTCGCGCTCGCAGAGAGCATCCATCACGGCCTTCATGACGTCGTAGAAACCCGAGCGCGAAACACCCCCGAGACACCGTGTCGTGTGACAGTTGCTTCCAGCAAGCCACGAGATGGTCATCTGCATCATGTTCACTGGTGTGATGGGGTCGGCTCCTGTTCGACGCTCCGACTGAACCTCCTCACGAAGGAGTGCTGGTCTCACCAGCAGCAGGAGCTTCTCAAACGACTCAACTTCCATGCGATAGCAACGTGTAAACTCTCCCTCGAGAAGGAGAGTTTGCTTGTGCACGTTCCAATCCAAGCGCTTGCGACGCACGCAGCCGGACACCTCGTCAGGCAGACAAGCAACAGCCGTCACGACGGCTACCAACAGTTTACGACGACGTTTACTCGCCCTGCGAGCATCCTCCATCCACGACGGCACTTCCATTGCTCCGTAGTCTGGTCTCGGTGTGTAGGTTTTGGCTGGGGCGATCCTGCGATCCCGCTCGGGTCGCGATCCCAACCTTGGCGCGCGTTGTTTGCTAATCACGAAAGTAGAACTTCCCCGTGTCGCTTCTTCCGCGAATTAGAACACGAGGATTGGGTCGCGATCCGATCCGACCTCGGTTCGGAACGGCCCTAAGACTGGATATAAATATCCAGAGAACACAGCGCCTCCGCAACGCTGCGACCAAAGACATGTTGTTGATTGTGATACGCCCTCCTTGTCCATGATGAAGAGACCGCGCACGGCCACGCCGGCCTCCTCCACTAGCACGCTGTGTTTGGCGCCTGTTCGTGTCCATATCAAGGAGCAGGACGTCATGGAGAGCGCCATGGTCGTGCTGCTCACCAAGGTCATCATTAACTTCGACAAGATCAGCGTATCCGCCCTGCGCCACGGCGCGCTACTGCGGCTATGTTGGGGAGCACCGTGCTCGACACGTTCATCAACAAAGAGCACAGCGGCAAGTGACCAGCTCAACGATATTGAAAATATCGGCTGTATTTAACGTATGGATCTTGGCATTCGCTACCACGAGCAGAACGCGGCCTTCAGCGTGCAGGCGCAATAGCACACACACGTAGGCGGACTAGAGTTACGACCCTGATTGACGCCGTGCTTCTGGGGATCCGAAGTTCGGGCAAAGGACTGCGATGCTGAATGCATAGCCCAAGCTTCTCCGGGGCCTATCCAAGGAGCTGTTCACAAGCAATTATGGACATCTACTGCACCAAAAAGATCCAGAGTTCTACGCCTTGGACGAGCAGCTTATTATCGCGAAATTTCAGTGCTTCTTCGTGCGCAGCACGACTTTGTGGTATTGATTGTTTTTTATGATTTTTTTCGATTTAACAGGCGATGCCCATAAGAAGGGACACCAATCGAGTGGAAAAAATAAAAATGGTAAATCCAGGAATTGCAAAATTACATTGATACTTTGACAGTGCCTCTAAAATAATGGTTGATGCATCACGGTTCATTATATGTATCATCACTTTGCATTGCGTTCCGCTAGCAGCCGCAACATGGTTATTGCTGCCTAGATTTCAGATATTTAGTGAATTCGCAATACCTCGTTACACATCACCCTGCGATCTTTTGCATACCAGGTAGCGACAGACGGTACACAGTGTACAAGCGGTTTCAAAACAATTGAAAACGCCCAGCACCACACACGGGAGTCGTCTTGCTAAAGCGCAGCTAGTATGGCGTACATGCATCGGAGCCTCTTACGAAGGGCACCATAGTAGGTTTGAAACACTCGGCTATCTAATGGCACCATTTATATTCACGAACTAAAGTTACCGGATTTATCTTTTTTTCACTTTTTACCCGTTTCACCCCTTTTTCGTACCCTTGTTACAGGCATCGCCTGTTAAAACCAATCGGTTAGTTTTCAGGTGATTTGGTGGTCTGATACGAATTTACCCTCGACGCTTCTCACTGAAGATCAAATTTGCGTCTTCGACTGGCACGCAAGTTTATATTGAGATCGTGAGAATAATGTAGTTGACATTGGGTGACGATGAGCCTGGCACTTCCACGAGATACTGCCTGTTTTGAGTGATGGAAAGTCGAAGAACAAGAAATGGTGTCGACTGCATTGACACTGACATGTATTTCTGGCACCATTATGTTCCCCCCATAAAGATTTTTGGGAGGCCGCACTTCAGTCTCTCCCATGCAGCTTAACGCACGAAATGTATCTGGATCGGGTTTAACCGTAAGGGAAACGGTCAGTTAGAGGCCGCTTGGTCAATTCAAGGCCGGGGGTGTTTAGGCTAATGACTAGGCTGCTTTCCGCTTCCCTGTATATCATTCGTTGAAATCATTTTAAGTACGAAACCTACACAAATCTATTAACTTTTTTGGCGGGAAAACGAGTGGCGGTGGCGGGAGCGGAGCGCAACAAACTGGGTGGTAGTAGCGCAGCGTTGACGAGAACAGCTTTTGAGTATTCTCATTTCCAAACGTGCAATCTACACCGCGAAGAAGAAGCAAGCCACGATCGCCCTCGTTCAGGTGGGCTCTTCCATCGTCGCAGTCGCCGAAGCTTCCGGTATTCACGAGCGAACCATCCGGAAGTGGCTGGTGGCTACAAAGGGAGGGAGGCCTCTAACCGCTGCTAGGCCAGGACCGAAGTCATTCCTCCCCTAAGACGCTGAGCAGCATCTCTACGACTGGGCCGTCGGACGGCAACTCGTCGGCCGTTCTGATATCATTTGGAAAGCACGGGAGATCGCATTGCTATGTAGTGGTAAAAGTATTGGGGAGAGGTTGTACAAGCAATTTAAGGAGCGTTTTCCTTCTCTGATGGGGCGATCAGCACAATCGCTAGCCTTGAAGTGCAACTGCATCGTTTCTGCTGATCTAACCGCTCTGTTTAACACTCTAGCTAAGCTGGTCATCGAGCTGAAACTCGACCACACCCGGCTATTCAATATGGTCGAAACTGTCTTCCAGAAGCATCTCGTGAGCAAGAAGGTGGTTGCTGTCCGCGGATCGAGCAACGTGTGGACAACGGAGCCAACCGCGAACTTCCATCTCACGGTTGTTGCGTGCGGGAATGCAGCTGGTTTCGTGGGGCCTCCTGCCTTGGCAAGACCGTCTCGTCTCAGTTGTTGGCGAATTGTAGGGTTCCAAGTGCCGCTGTGACCACGTCGCAATCGGGCTTCATGAACATGGGGCTTTTCGAGGAATGGCTGCACTTCTTTTCAAGGCCAGTTCCTGCTTCGATCCCGCGGTCGCTGGTGTTGATTCTGGACGGCTGAGGATCTCACTACTCGGCTAAGGTGGTCGATGCTGCTGATGCGTTGAGCATTTTGCTCGTCTTGCTGCCCCCCCCCCCAACGGTACCCAGCTTTTGTAACCTCTCGACGTTGCAGTGTTCGCCACGCTCAAGAGCAAGCTCCACAACATGATCAGCGAGCTTGTGGACGAGGACGACAACGGCTACTTCAACATCAGCAAGGACGACGCCATCAAGGTGGCGAGCTTGGCGTGGGGAGGCGCAAAGGTCGGTCGCAATCTCGAGCGAGGTTTCAAAGCTTGCGGGCTGTTCCCGCTGTCGCTGGTCAAAATGAGGGCGCATCTGGACACTTTCACGCGAAACGGGGCGCCACGACGCGTACAGCTCGCCGCATGGCTGCAACTGAAATCCGTCGTTGAGGACGAGATACTGAAGCTGCCAGCACCGATGCGCAAGAACTTGGCCAAGAAATGCAAGCGCATCTCTGTGGGCGGTCGCCTGCTGACACACGAAGTCATGCAAGAAATGGAGGTTGGCAACGGAAGCTCGGGTGCTAACAAGCGCGGAAGGACAAAGTGAACGCAATGATCTGGTAGCAAAGAAAACGATATCATTGAATCTGTAGTGGTGTAGCACGGAGAGCAAAAGTGTTAGTGATAACCCATAGAAGCATAATGGAACAAGAGTTTACCTTGGTGAAACCAGCAAGTGCATGGATCATGCTGGAGAAATACAGCTCCCGCTCGAATGGACTCCTCACGGCGACAATTGTACCACTTTAGAGACCGCCGCTAATCTTCAAAGCGCTGACAGAGACGCCATGTCCAGCACTGTCCAATCGGACAGCATGGCACCTGCCCAGCCGGGCGATATCACATCACATGAGACTGCTTGGACGCTTACTAGGGCAGGAGCCGCGAGCCAGAACGCTAGGGGAACTATACGAGGCGCTTGGAGGGTCGAAGGAGGTCTTGGAGCTCTGTGGGAGCCAGCGCCCCGCACGCTATCCTGCTCGCTTGCGGTCGCGCGTGTGTGCGCCTGAATGGCCAGCGTTTCCGAAAGTGGCTTCACTCTTGAAAAGCTATAACCCATTCTATATGCTTATAAGGTCACAATATGCTATATGGCAATAGACCTATCCCTTCCAAGACGTTGATGGTTGAACTGCAGACCATACTGAATACAAGTCAAATTCCGGCCTTCAATTGGTGTAGGTTGACATAGAGAGATGGTTTTGGAAGAAGGCTTCGATCCACGATATCATTGGTGCAGAGCCCTGTTCAAGCTTGAAAGATTGCCGAAACGACAGGCAACGCAGACCTGTCATAATTTGTCTGTTTCGTCGCCAAACATTGCCTGAAGCGCCGTTGGCAAGTGCGGCAATAAGACCGGCCCCTAACTGACCGTTTCCCTTACTGTGTTGTTGTCCATGAATACTCTATCTCTCTACCCTCGCCAATCTTCCAGTGGTTTAAAATTTCGTCGCACGTAAACAACGGGTTTAAAATGGTTTTAAAACTGATACGATAGAAAATTGACCAATCTATAGTCAGTGGAGTATGTGCCAGAATAAAGCCCAGACCCAGGAATAAACATGCAAAAAGGCACTGAATAGTCTGGGAGTCACAGACTTGTCACAGATTCCTGCGGGAATCGCTCAGTTCATGTACTGTGTAACTCGGATGATGTTCCTACCACCGAATCTAGACGGACATTTTTTTACCTTGTTCGGTGCCAGTGGACTGGCTTTGAAGTGCCAACGACACATGGAAAAATCATTGCCCATCATCTAGGGTAAAATTATTTTATCTTCGGTTTGGTGTATTCAAAATACACCACTACGGGACTTGTATGAAAAGGGACTGCTTAGTGAAGATAACTTCGACATCAATAAAGGAGATTAGATTTGGTAATTCAGTTTTTTCTTTCCAAATTTACACAAAAACGTTGCACTGAATCTGGGGGGGGGGGGCTTGCTTGAAATGCGCCAAATCCTACATTAGCCAAATTTATGTCTACAATACTAAATTTGGCTAATGTAGGATTTGGCGCATTTAGCGCAACGTTTTTGTGTAAATTTGGAAAGCAAAGACTGAATTACCAAATCTAATCTCCTTTATTGATGTCGAAGTTATCTTCACTAAGCAGCCCCTTTTCCTACGAAAGCAGAAGCCTTGTGCAGATATTTCATGCGCAGGTAAGGCACCAGATCGTAGATACAATCGTCCCAGGTGGATTTACCCAGTACAATCTCCGATATATATGGGCACCGAACACCACACGAGCTGCCATCTCGCTGCGTACACCACTCCACCTTCCGGTAGGTAACCATGCCTTCAAGCTCCAATAGTTGTTCGACCACCCTGTGTACGCTCTTTATGATGATATTGTAGCTGCTCTTATATTGGATATGTAGCAGGTCGCTTTGTTCGTATTCACATCGACGCTCCTATCCACCATGAACGCAATCCAGTGATGATCGATGTGAAAAAAAATATGCAATACGATAGTTCTTGGAGCACATCCTTCTCATGGACTGCCTTGTCACTCATGACGACCTGAACCTTGGCCTGTTCAGGATTGTTTTCCTTGAATATTTCCACAACACACGCCGTAGATTGTCCTTGGACTCGCTGTCTACAAGAGCATAATGCACGCATTGGCCCTACGATGCTAGTCAGATAACTGTATTATTGTTAAACCAACATACATATTGGCCTGTAAATACCTTTCCGAAGACATTGTTTACTAGAGAGTTGAAAAGCTTATAGCAGCTTGCGCTCGTGCTGTTCACCAAAACCAACCCAGAACTGCCTTAAACATCCTTTCCTTCGCGCTGTCTGACAGATTACGATGCGAGCGACGTTGCTGTAGTAATTAAACACCACCTCTGCGTAGATATCACCATTCTGCCAGCATAAGTCATCAAGAACTTCGAAGGCTCAGTCAGCATCAGTCAGATCGGCTTGTACTTTGATCTTAAGTTCAAGCGACAGACTCTGTCGCCAATGCGTTAACGTCTAAGGACTCTTTAAGAGAAAGTACTGCACGCGACACGGCAGGCGCAGCGATAATCTTAATAACACCTTCGGCGAGGGCGGAACCGAGCAGTATAACAGCAAGCACGGTGTCATTCTCGGACATGTTGACTAGCTCGCATGCTTCGTAGAATGTAAGTATACGTAGATAAGGATTTGGCGTTCAAGTGGTACTTTAAAAGGGTGGTAAATGCTTCTGAAGCAACAAACGTGTTGGTAGTCATGATGTGGGTTGGGTGTGTTGCCGCTGGCTATAACTCCCACGTTCGAGAAGCAAAAAATACTCTATTATGTTTTTACTATCACTGCTGGATTAATATGGTAGCAGGCATGCTTTTTCGTGGTCGCCAGTACACACCCTCTCCGCAGACCATTAAATATACTTACAAGCATTGCCTCAGTTTGTAATGGCTCGGGGTCATATATGTTGGTAGTTCGTAAGGACATGTTCGTAGTTCGTAAGAACTATGAACAGTATCATAGACCGTAAGGGTCGAAAACGGTATTAGTGTAATCACAAAATATGTAACCACACAATGCTGTGTAGCGCACATAGAATAACTCCGTGAAAGGGTCCGTAAGGTCCCCAAAGTTTGGGCCCAAACCTACCCGGCATGGCGGTATTTTCATGTGACACACATGGAAACCCTCCATTTCTGATACGCCACTTTGAAGTAGCAACATTGCTACTTTAAATGGCGTGTCAGACTACAAAATGCCGTGCCTGCCAACACGTACATGATTTTCAGCCAATAAGATCATGCAGTTATTCGGTAGCAAATCGGTTTTGCCAGATAAGTGAATTACAGTTCATATTCTCGGGTTCGAATCTACATACTCGGGGTATTAACATACACAGGTGTTCCGAGTACTCTCTACAAAAAGGCGTGGAAACAGGTGGTGGATGCTGGGAGCTCTGTCGTGGCAAGCAACAGCTTGGTGCTGGTTGGTAACAGGTGCGCCTGTGAGGTGAGATATAGCGAGGCCCCCTGTCGGACCATGAGGGACTGGAAGGGACTAGCTTCCTGTGTGGTAACCTAGGAACGGCTCGATGGCCACAATGTCACAGAAAGCGCTAAACTTCTGCGTCGTGGTGGCGCTTACGAACATCACCGATTGGGAATCGCTACATGTAGCTTTTGTTCAGCTTGTCCATGATGCCTGAGTTCGGAATGCGTGGACTTCAACCTAGTGACAATCACTCCATCTTCGCTGAAACGATCAAAACTTTGATGATCGACTTAAAAGGATATACGAAGATAGTCGAAGCATAAATGAGACTGCGTCAAACAAAATGATACTAAAGCGGCTTTTAGAGTTATCGAGATATCGGGCTTCAAAGTTGTGCGAACCAAAACCGAACCTAACGGGTGTTTTGAGTTACGGCCGTTTTTCTGTTTTGCCCGGAATAGTGGGCCCCGTATTTTTTTTAGGGAAATGGGCACTTTTGAATGGGAAGGAGATCGAATTAGCCAATGGGACCACCACCAATCGATTCCTAGGGGCGATTTACGCCCAAAACACTCCCCAATGTTTTTGAGATTTTTTTTTAGAAATGAGATATTTTTTTCAGACGGTCGCGACTTGGCAGGAAATTTGAATCTGGGGACGTTCGATAGCTCAATCGACAGAGGAGACGCTCCTCTTTGCAACGGTGTACTCAAATCGCGAAACGCACTTAGCACGTTAGTATTGTTTTGTTTTGCGCAGTCTGAAATGGGAGTGGAGTTTGTATGATCTCTGTTATGCGGTAAGAAATGTTTGGGCAGCATCCGACTCTCAACTTCCTGTTGTAGCAACAACATTAATAACTACAAATGTAGCACCTCTGTTGAAGCCACACATGAACACAGACTATGTGTTATACGGGAGGTGCTGCTACCACCGAATCTAGAATCTAGATTATGTGTAGGTTATGTAATGTTCGGTTAATTTGATGGGTCTGGTCTAGCCAGTTTCTGGGGTTCAGGTTGAACTTCAGAAAGGCGAAGGTATAAAATACCTTACCGAGAGAGGTTCGTTTTTAAATCCACCCACGCACTGGCGCTCATCCAGTGGCTGTCATTCACCGATTCCCGACAGACTCAACAGTGAAGGCCCCTCGTGCGCTTGGTTCGCCAGGTAAGTGAATGCTGCTGTTCTCGATGAATTCTCGATGCTGACACCTCGTTGTTTCGTAAGGTGACAGTACTGAGGTCAAGCGCGATCGTGGGGCGTTGGAAGCACTTCACGCTGAGGAGGTGGCTCAAGCTCAGCTCGAAAAACAAGCAACACGACTCGCAATACCGCTGCGATGCTGCGGGCTCAAGACGTGGGGACTGCTGATGCTCGATCAAGCAAACGAAGAAGACGAGATCGTGAAGAAGGACAAGGTGGGTACTAACGCGCACGGAATACTACAGTATCTAAGAGAGCGAATCGGAAATGTCTGCATACGTTTTGTGTATGTTTGGTAAATTCAGCTAAATTCGGTGTGGATTCGGTGGTGTGCTACAGAAAGAAGACAATTCTGCGAGACGTCCACAACATGGTAGAATTAGCAGTTTTGGGGACGTGGAGGGCCTTTGTATTATGCTATGTTGGCTGGCATATCCGCGTGCAGTACGGCAACCACGGACTCGATCCCGAAAATAGTGTTCGTGTGAGAAGTGTGAGTGCGTTGTAGGGCAACGGATGGGCAGAGGACGATGTGGGTAGGCGTGGCGTGTGTGTGAGTGCGGCGTGGAGCGCGTGGTTGTTGGTGCAGGGCTGTGCGCAGCGTTTTGTTTG
>JAIKVD010000626.1:0-16674 GCA_024679075.1 Phytophthora uliginosa
TTGTTATTGATGACATTTCTAACTTGATGTGAATATGGTGTACGTATTGGTCCAAGCTGCGTCCTTCGAGTACCTGCCCAGTAAAACATTGCATGCAACCGGCAGTAAGACGGTTTGGGTGCGGTGTGGGGGGAAAAGCAAAGAAAGAGCAACAGTCATGCTTCTAGGTGACTCAAGCGGTAATAAATATCCGCCATTTCTTGTTTTCAAGGCCAAACCATCGACAGTATTAAAACGACGCGAAGCAAACGCCCGCCTACGCCATGGATTTGGTGTAACCGTGTGGAACGAAGTCGGGCCAGCCCCGCAGCGTGAAGGCATTCAAGTTCATGGGAACACGAAAGGTAAGCACTTTTTTAACGGTTTTTTACGGTTTTTTTATTTTCGCTTGCGTGTTGCAAGGTTGGTGGAATACATATCTTTCTGTAGAGTTTCTCCGCTATCATTTCGGTGCACGGCCCGAAATCAAGAAGCCGGCCCTCCTCCTCTGGGATGACTTCTCTAGACACTGGTCCAAGGAAGTCATCCAATGCGCGAAGGATCTCAACGTGGAGCTGCTCAAGGTTCCGCCGGGGGCAACGTCTGTCTGCTAGCCGGCGGATGCAACTTGGAACGGCCCTCTCAAAGCTCGCCTACGTCTGCGCTGGATCAAGCATCTGAAAGACCAGCTTCTGGACCGAGACCCGGCTGTTGCGTTCAAGCTGAAGCCCCCGTCAAGGGCCGGCATATGCAATTGGGTGAGCACGACATGGCAAGAAATGCCTGCATCTGTCATCTCCGCGGGCTACCGCAAGTGCCACCTTGACGTTGTGCCGGAGCTTCAGCCCGAAGCTGCAGCTGAGTTGGTCAGCGCGCTGATGGACTTGGGCTGTATCGACAAACGCGTGGGTGAGATTCGGTCGGACCGAGACTTTGATGCAGCCGAGGAAGAGGTAGGATGATGCCGACGAGGAACTGCTAGAATGCTCAGTTTAGTCATTCCAACATACATATCAGTGCGTTTTGTGCCTATTTGTTGTTTGCACAAAGGTGGGGTTTCCTCTCTTGCAGCTCCGGTAGGGTGTACCCCTCTACAAAACAAATTCGGTAGTGACAGATGAGTTTGCCTATCTATTTGCCGGCGATTTTTTTACTTTCCGACTTGCGCTACCCTGCGGAGGTCGATGATGGACAAGATAGAAACAGGAGCAACACCCCCGTACCGTTCAGGAGCTTATGAGCGTAGTAACAGTATCATATGAAGACTTCATGGATGTTATTGAGTATGGACCAACGTTTGAGGTGGAAGTTTACCGACGGGTAAAACCACGTGCGCCGATACTTTTATCGGAAACTTTAGATGATGAATTAGATGATAGGATCGTACTATTAACAATGGTGTATTAATAATACTATTTACTAGTACTTGCTTATATACTAGCTTGCCAGTCATCTGTGCAATGGGCAGATGGTGCGGCTGCGAAGCAGGCGCGCCAGATGCTCCTCTCAGTCGCTATCTCAGCTCCCGCGAAGCCCTAGTAGTATGGATATAGCACAGCGTATTAACGTTATATCGTGCTCAAATTTCAGAGCTTCTTCGTGCGAAGCGCGACTTTGTTTTGACCCTATCGCATTGCAGCATATCGTTGAAAAGCTCGTGCTGAAAAGTTCTAAGCCAAGTTCGACTGGCAACTCCATTTTTAAAATATGAAGCAAATTATGCGGGACGGATGTCATTCACCATCCCAAGGGATCTAGTTGTATTATTTTGACTTAATTAAAGTATTGTACCACTATCAATCCAGATTTGTAGCACATTTCACGAACGACCGACCGGACATTCGTGCCCCAGTAGCTCCAGCAATAATCGTTACGCGAGTGATAGAGTGCCATAATCTGTAATGAGAGGCCCCAATGGTTACAGTCATGCGTGACCGGATTTTTATAGACCTTTGGGTGACTATGTTAGAACCGCCTATTTTAATTTCCGAGCCACATTTCTGAAACATGGCTACATTTATACTTGCTTTTAGTATGGAAGGGGTGAATGAGTCCCCTTCTTACATGCATCGCCTGTTCAACCCAAAAACGATAACACTATGCAGCAGCACCAGTCGGTAGGCTACGACTCGTAGCGGCACCCAGCTTCTGCACGAGGTTTCAAGAGATGGAGATTATCCGGAGCTACTCAGAGGCTGCCGTCAGGGCACGATGGTATTATAGTGAGCCGTTCAAAAATACGTTCTTACAAAAATGGTCATGGTCACGTTTTATTTTCTTTTTTAAGTCCGAATCAGGAGAAAACAGGTTGCCAGAGAGAAACGCATTTTTTTTAAAAGATTCTTTTTAAAAAGGAAATCTTTGGTCACAGACAACTTCATGGTCGGCGGGTTCCATGATGGCGCGCGTACTTACTGTAGGTTTATGAGTTTTTTTGTTTGCCGTGGCCTCAAATGCATCCTCGAATTAACGTTTTATTCGCTTTTTAAGTTTATATATTACGTTTGAAAACGTAATGTATACAAACTATGAGGTTCTATTTAATGGCATTACATAGTTTATATATATTGTTTACTATCATACAGTAAAATTGGGTTGAATTTACTAGTGGCTTGAAGCCCAAGTCGACCCACTGATATCGGCGGCAATGAGCAAGGTGGGCTTCCTTTTCTGCGCGGCCGTCGAGAGGCGCGCAGCGCTCGCTCACGCAGCTGAGCAAGTTTCACGCGCTCGAGCGCGTGCAGTTCTTCATCAAGTGGTGCCACACGGTGCGACATGACAGAGCGGCACGACGGCGCGCCGCGGCCCGGTTTCGTTCTCTGGCCTCCGTGCCTATCGTGGCCTCTGTGGCTAACGTGGCCTCCGTGGTCTAACGTGGACTTCGTGGACGCGCGGCTGCGTGGTGGACCACGCACGCGCACGAGCGTACCCGCAGGCTATTAATTACCGCAAGGCCAAGGAGGCCTTGCGCTCGGCCTTAAGCAGTTGGAGCCAGGTCTGCAAGCTTTACGACGCCAGCAGCGTGCTACGTCGTGTCGGTGGATAAACACGATGAGACCGACGTGGACATGGTCTGCGAGAATAGGTACGAGCCAATGAAGCCATCTCCCAGACAGTGACCCGACAGCAAGTTGCAGCTCGGTGTTGTGGTCCAGCGGCTTGCGCCCAGCGCCGTCTCGACAGTGGTCACAAAGTACATGGCGATCCATGTCGGTCAAGTGGGAGAAGTTGATCTTCGAGAAGTCGTAGAACCCGTTGATTTACGCAATAGTGCGTGGCGACGGAGGCATCAAGGGGTACTACACGAAGCTGGGGAGACGCAGATTGTCCGTGACAATGCGCGCCGCGCCCAGCACAGCCTACCTGGTATAACGCGTGATACTTGATGTAGTGCAAGCCTTCGCGTTTCGTGATGACCCTCATCACGTCTGCCGATGCTGGTAGGCCATGACCTTCGCCTCCGCCGTGGGGGCGTCTCGGTTGTGGTCAAGGATGTCCCTCACAACCTGTTATCGTTCTCCGCCGCCCAGCGTGCGGTGCGGCCCGACCACTTCTCCGGCCGGTGGTGCACCAGGAAGCGCATCACGTGCTCGTGCAGCCTTCGCGTCGGTGCGCGTTTCACTCACTCTGATCTTGTCGTGCCGTTTAGAAAGGAATAATCGTGACGTATTAAAATTTAAAGTAATGGAGTACGTACTAGTAGTTGGCGCCGCTAATCTTCACTTTTCATTTCCTTCATCCTGTCCATGCCCGCTTCGTCCTTTTGGATCGCGTTCTTGGGCTCTGATTGAAGTCGTTTCGCGGATTTCGTGTGCTGGATGGCCCTCCTGATGCCTTGCTCGCGCTACTTGGGTCCCTTCTTGCCGATACTCGCGGTTTCACTGCTGCGATTATTGCCGGCACCGAGGCTGCGATCCTTCGACTCCGTTAATGGTGAGTTCACAGGTGGTGGCGTTGGGGGTTCGGTGGTCGCAGGCGGTGGCGTTGGTGGCTCGGTGGTCTCCACGACAGACACCGATCGCTTCGAGTACGAGTTACCGTGGCCAGACTCAGTTGGTATCGGTTCGAGGGCCCACCCGATCGTAGCTCTGGTCATCGATATTTCCGACACCTGGTAGAGTTCTCCACGAGCAGTAACAAGTACATAGTTAATGGCGTTCAACTGGGCCCAGCTTTCACCCACAGCAGAGCTGGTCACGTCCACTTTAGCTTCCAAGCTTCTCCAGTCCTTGGCCGCTTCGATCTTCGACTTGATAGCAGCCGCTGCCACTTCTGTGTCGATCTTCTTCTGCAAGCGCTGCTCCAGTTCCCTCAGAGCGGTGTACACCTTTTTTGTCATACGCTCTTCAAGGCTAAGAAACTCTTTGGCGAGGCCATTCTCCAGGTTGGTCTCGAATTGCTCAAACCTGGTGTCGACATCCAGCTTTACCGCGCGAATAGCCTCGTCCAGTATCTGCTTCATCAGCCGCTTGGATACGTCTAGATCCGTCTTGACAGTTCTCCCGATGTCGGTCTCCACCCCCTTGATGTCGTTCCGCTTTTCTACCTCCAGTATTTGCAGGTCGTGTTCGACCTTGGCCATACGCTGTTGCTCGACGTGTCGGTCCACGATAGCGTTAACGTATACGACGTCCAACGGCATCTCGAACTGCATGATAGCCCACGCCAGCAGCCTAACCCGGCTCCAGCCCACTTCTGTGTCGCGCTGAAGGCACAGTTGCTGTTTTCGGTCAATGCCCAGAGGGCCAGGCAACACGAGTTTGCTGGGGGCGGCAAAATTCGAAGTGCAAAGACGAATGACGCAAGCAAAACTCTAACAAGAAAAATCGGTAATGGATCATTAACTTACCGTACCTCACAAATGAAATTCTATGCTGAAATCACGAATGGCAATTTTCTTAACGTTAAGAGGTGCTCTCAGCTCGTTAATATGCCTTTTTCGTGTTAAGATTCATGCATGTAATTTCAAAAGTACAGTGTAGATGTATTCTTTGTAGTTGAGCCCTTCATCTATCCAATTCAATTCGTTTCCTCGTAGTTGGCTCAAATGCTGTTGGACGTGAACGATTTGATTGTTTGGTTGACGGGATCTTGTCCGAGTTTATTGAGCATGTCTGATCTAGGAGTCTCGTTCACGATAGAGTCGAGCGCTCCTTCCTGATGACAGTATGGTAATGTTTATTGGTAGCACGAGATACAATGTATCATGTACACGAGCTAGAATTCCATTGTCGGAATGTATCTATCGATGCGAGGACGCAGCAATAGCATACTAAACCACGTCCACGCGAAACCATTATCCTAGCTTATGCTGATTTGAGATCAATATTATCTTGAGCTTTTCATGATAATTTAGTTATAGATATGTTTTAATAAGTCATTCAACATGTTCTTCTTGGTACGTGCTTCTCGTGGCCTTCACCGAGCTCGCGTTTGAAGCATCTTACATCACGAAATGCTTTATTCACCCATTATCCCAAGAAGTTATGTCTCAGCTGCATTTAAAACCTGTTACTATTATAAGACATGTTTTCAAACCGATTTCTTAATGTTAAGAAATAGTGATCTTTTAGAACGAATTGGGTAGTTTTCGTGAAATGACAATTTAACTGTTAAGCATTTCATTTGTGAGGTACGGTAGATTAAAACGTAGTGCTTCTCTTCGCCACGAACTAGACGGCAGCTAACCATCCAGGTCATGTTGTGGCTGTGCGCGGGTTCTCGCTCTCTGAGCAGCAGTCTTCCCCATTCTCTGTTTAAGCCGGGACAACCCCTTCTTCTTCTCATCTTCGTCACTAAGTTGTAAAAGCTTAACCTCAGCCGCCGCGTACTCTTGTTGTCGTCTCTGGGCTCTCCGCTCAGCTATCTCCTCCTTTGTTAGCGGTCGTCCACGAACTCTTCTCTCTTGCTGAAGGACAGAGGACCGCATCTTTTTTTTCGAGCTCCCGCAGCGCTTTCTTCTTCATATTGCCATGGATGAGTTGAAGGATCTGTGACTTGGCATGCTCTAACTTCTGCTGGTTTCTCTGTGTTCTCCGCTCAGATATCTCCTGCGCTGTTTGCGGTCGTCCGCGAGCCTTTCGCGTCCTGCGCTGTTTGCGGTCGTCCGCGAGCCTTTCCCTCTTTGGCGGCGTCGGCCTTCCTCTTTCTGTATTCAACACGAGCCAGCATTGTTCATTTTGTGACTTCATCGCTGAGCTGCTCAATATGTGCCTTGGCATGCTCAAACCTCTGCTGGCGTCGCTCGTTTCTCTCCTCCTTAGTCAAAGACCGGCCGCGTTCTCGTCTCATCCTCGTTAGAATTCGTTTTCAAGCGCACGAAGCGTTTTTTTCTTGTTGCCTTCGTCGCTGAGTTCTGCAATCCGGACCCTCTCAACTTCATTGGCTTCCTCTCGGAGCTGATCCCTTCTCACATGTTTCTGTTGTTGACGCAGCTGGACTTCCTCGTCCAATTTCGATTCGAAGTCATGCATCATCTTGATGCTGTCCTCCTCGTTTAGGGGTGTGACTTCGAACTTCCTAGATAACTCGCCCACAGCATCTTCGAATGACGGATAAATATGGTCTGCACTGGATTTATCAATCGTGAGCTCGACCATCTCCGAACGTGCTGACCTCAGGCGGTGAAACGAAGTGTTATTCGCATGCCATATGACGCGCTTGTTCTTATCAGTTAATCCATTCCGCACAAGCTGCTCTCCTGTTAGAAACTCGCTCGTCTCCTCGGGAAGATTTATGACAATACACTCCAGAATCACATCTACGGTGTCCGCTGGGAAACCACAGTGACGTAATAGACCCAAGTAGTCGCGTATTCTCCTCTTCGCTTGGACTGTCGTGAATCCGGACTTGTAGAGTCGTAGGTGCTCGAATTGAGCCGGGTCGCCTTGTAATCGAAGCCAGCGACCGGCAGCTGAAAACTCAAGGACGCCGTCTTTTTCAACCGTGAGACCAGCAAACGAGAAGCAGTACATACACGAGATGTCGAAAAAGATACTTCTGGCCATCCACGATTTGCCAAGTTTCACATAGTCTTTCATCACAGCTTGGATTCGGAGGAGAACCACGTTGGCTCCACAAAGCTGTTGAATTACGAATTAGAGAAATAGCATATCGTCTAATAGAGTAGCGAGAGGTATCATCGCTCTCCGAGACGTCGTTGTGCTCGAATTCCAATTCCGATGCGTCTCCGTTCACTTCAACGTCACTGTCTTTACTGGTAGGGCTTGAGAAAGAAGCCGGCTGGCCCACTGTCGCGCTACTGCGTGTAGCCCTTTCCGGTGAGGCGACCTCATCGAACCCACCAGCGAGGAAACCACGCAGCTGATCATTGTCGTCGGAGTCCTCCTTGATCTCGAACTCCACATTCAATTCTCCATTCGTAAATACTTCATTCTCAGTGTCGGTACGGTGCGAGAGGGACGGAGGTGCGTTCAATGTCGCGAGAGCACTTGCAGCTCTTCTTAGTGATAAGTTCTTAGTGAACTTATCACTTGGTGATCCAGCTCTGGAGTACACCAAAACGACGGGGTGTCAGCCCCAACATCGCCTATCAAAGGGATCGGCGTATCCAGGCTGTTGATAGCTCTAGTTAGCAAGCCGACCACCTGTCGATCCACCTCGGGGTCGCCCCAGAAGGTGTCTTCCATCTCTGTGGATTCTGCCAGCTCTGCTTGGTCAGCCATTTCGCCACAGCTTGATGTCGAGATGTCAGTGCGTACTCGGCGAGATCGAGAAGGAAAAAAAGGTCAAAAATGACATTTCAGTGATGTCAAACTGGATTTGGGGCGTCATGGAGCATCTCCAAGAAAACCATGCTACCCCAGGATACCCCAGTATTCTGACATCGATAAACGCAAAAATTATCTTCAGCAAAATGATTCCATTACGTGAATATCACGATCTGGGCGCCTCGTAAGGCGCTGGAACTATCATCTTTTTCGTACACGTTCGTGTCCGAGGTTACCTCCGCGCGCCATGTCGCCTCAAGCGCCTTCTGAACCCTTACCAGTCGTCCTACCAGCGTCATGAACGGGTAGTCCAGTGCTCGCTCGTCCCAGAAGCCATTTTCGGACTTGACGACACCGAGCCCCGAGCTCAGACTTACTCCTAGAGTGACCACAGCGAACACCCGGAAGGCCCACTCGAAGTCCGCCGAGCTATAGTAGAAGTAGCATCGTCTAGCCGAGCATCTCCTTCATAGAATACTCCTCCTGCCAATTCCGCATCACCTTGTTGAACCGCGACTGCACGGTCACGCGTAATCCCCTGACCGATCGTCGGCGTCTTGTCCTTCTTGGGTCGTTGCAGAAGCTCCGCTTGCTGATGATGCGTGCTAATCCCCACTGCAGCACAATCTCGTCGCGCATGAGCTGACACAGCTCAGCTTAGAGCGACTAGGTCGCGTAGGTGACGCTGGTTCAGCTCTCCAGGAATGACTGCAGTCATTCCTGGAGAAAAGTTCAAATGGTCCACCAAGACGCTTTCATTCCTGGAACGCTTTCATTCCTGGAATGAAAGCGTCTTGGTGGTCCATTTGAACTTAGCGAGGAGTTCGCGCTGCTCTTCAAGCTGCACTCGAGCCGATCTCCTGGTGTAGCACACGACACTGTATACTTTAGCCTCGCCTGGAGTTAGCACGGTTCGAGTCCACGGAGCACGAAGTCCACGTTAGACCACGGAGGTCACGGTAGGCACGGAAGCCAGGGAAGCCAGAGAAGCCACGGTGTCTACGGAGTCCACGTTAGGCACGGAGGCCAGGATTGGGCAGTGTGCTATGCACAATGTCCACGGAGGCCACGTTAGGCACAGAACAGAGTTTAGCAATTTCTGGGTGGTCCACCACAGTACCCACGCAGTCAACATCTCAATCTCCAGACAGGTTTATAAGTGTTTTTTTTAATTGGGAATACATGTATATTATTTTCAACCCACCCACGCCCGGCGTTGGAGGTCGGGTTTTATTGGGGTAAATAAAAACACCAACAAGTGTTAACCACGTTTTTGCTATCATCACACTCAGACCAACAAACCCCGCACATAGACCTACATAAGTCAGAATGCACGTCAACTTCAACACTTAACTTGAAGTATGTATTAGACGATTATACTAAGCAATCGTATGATGTTGCCTTCACACACTTATCACATTTACCTCTTCCACGAGCGGTAACCGAAGGGAGCTGGAAATGTCACTTGTTTGCCGTTCAGCAATAGGCACTCCTCTTCCAAGGCGCCGCGTGGTCGCAATCATCCGCGAGAAAATTGCCCTGCGCAATGCGCATCTGGCCAGAACCGATCCGCAGGGAGACGGCGACGTTGGCATGACCAACAGGGCAATGCACGTGGTTGCCAGCGTCGTCCGGGAAGTTATAGCAAGCGAAGACGACGTTCGGGTCGAAGCTCGCGACCTGCTGAGGCGCTGTGAGCGTGGCAGCTCAATCCCGGCAGAAGCGGTCGAGCAGCTCTACGATTTAGTGGCTTTGGACGCCAACCAAGACCAGCCCCTTCCGGCAAGAGACCAAGGTCAACCTCCGGCAGCCCCAGAACCAAGGCCGGTGGCACCTCGCCGGGCTGCCTTTGTCAAGGCCCTCGATGCTCGGGAGTTTCCCTTCCGCGAGATCATCGGGGAGCGCATGACACCCGACAGCCCAGTCCTCAGAGTGGACTGAGAACCCAGCGAGGTGCCGCTGCGCAACATCCCGGCGGAGTTTGTGCGCGAATTCCGCAACAATGCGCGCGATAATCGCGCTGACCTCCGGTCTTAGAAGCGTTGGAGGTGTTGTTTGAACGACAAGAACGATAAGCAAAGAAACAATACATTTGATTATTTGCTTTATCCTCTTCTATTATTTTTAAGTCATTTAAAACTACGTGTGTAAGTGTAATAGAGTTGCATGGGTGTGATGTTGAATGGTGCATGGTGGCAGCCGCTCGCCATGCACCCATGCAGAGAAGCGATGGCTTCTCCGCAAAACCCTGGGCACTAGATGGTTGTCGCTCTTCTAGTGCCCTCACTGTTTGGTGGCTTTCGCTCTCCATACACTGATGAGTCAACATCAACATCAACCATACAACACACATCGATACATACACGTGCAAGCATACACTCACATGAATGATACATACTCTACCAATAGGCATCAAACGCCAACAGCAAAAAGAATTGCAAATGGCTTGTGTATTATTTTATTATAAACATCGTACAGAATCAAAACCATCAATTTTATGTTAGTCAGCGAAATCGAACAGAGAGGGAGATTCAGTACACGTGCACGTACCATGAGGTAGCTGGCGACTGCAGGAAACGCTGGCGTCTTCTACGTCGCAAATGCTGGTCGTCGTCGGGGTATAGCTGCTAGTCGTCGTCCAGCAGCGCCACTGCCTGCAGCAGGAAGCAGATGCAGTAGGCCTGGCATAACGCGCGGCGGATCAGCGCGTCATTCACGAGGCCGTGCGCCACACCATCCAGCCCTGCGCCAGTGTCAGTGCGCCTGCAGACAGCAACAGCAGCAGTAGGCAAATACAGTCAGCATCAACGGTAAAATAGGAGGATACAGGACGCGGTAGCTTCCGCACCGTAGAGCCGCACTAACTAGTGCGCCAAGTGCGTGTCGCTGCTGGCGTCGCCCAGCATGAGCGTCATGAGCGAGTGCGACGTGATGAAGCACAGCGCCCCCGTCACCACCGCGATGACCATGTGCACCGCGAACAGAGCTGGCGACGCACGCTCTGCATCACACGCTCTGCATCGTCGTCGTCGAGCGAGTCCTTCGTCGAGTCCTTCGTCGTGATATCCGGTTGTTGTCCGAGCGGTCGTCTGAGATGCCGCGATGAAAAATAAAACTGAAGCACTGTAGGTCCGAGGACAATGTTTTTATTTAAGCGGCGCTTAAAAATGTTAAGCGCCAGATGTTCTATAGCCACTGGCGACGAGCTGTTTGGGTGTGGATGGGTCGTTTGCTGTTTGCCTCTCGTAACGATGGACGTCACCAAGGGCACGCGCGCTCTGCTGGAGGAGCACCAGGTCTTCACCACGGGTGCAGCTGCATAGCTAGCTGCAGTGTCATGGTGCTCATGTTCTTAGAGTGCTTCATTCGTGGCATTGATATGCCTCGCAAGCCAAGTCCAGCACTCCTGCGATATCTGCGATTGCGCTACCTACTGAAGTGCATTCCCTAGGCTGACGTCCTAATGAAGACAATACATTTGTTTTGCATAGATTAATCTCTTGCTCGAATTTACATATGCATACCTGTGGATCAATACGAAGACCCCGTCACTAGCAATCAATGTTCTTTGTGACACCACGCCAACATGTTCCAATGCTACGTGGTCCCTTTTTTTTAGGAAACTTCCATTGGACCAACAAGCAAGTCCATATTGTCAGCAAAAAGAGCACATTGCACCAGACATGGTCATCTTCCCCACAACGCCTAGTCAGCAGGCTGTATATACAGTAGGCGGAGACCTTGGTGACCAAGGTGAATTTCCTGCGGACCAAGATGGTCCGTAGGAAATCACGAAGTCCTCTGTACATTCAATCAACAATTGCGACCGGCTCTCCATCCCTGCAACATTCCTGTAACATGTGGCGATTGAAGCCACCAGAGCCACTCAACAAAATCTCTACGTATTATGGAATTTATGAAACTTATTCGAATAAAATACCCCCTTGTTTGATCTCGGTGTCAATACTACACGAGTCAGTGCCAATATGTACCTAGAGGTAGCTGGGTGCCTACAAGAACCCACACTGGGTGCCACGTTGGCCCGGTTATGCGCACCTCACTCAGTGCCTTTATCAACGGTCTTTATTGATTTAATTTTTTTTAGGGGGGGGGTCTGGCCCCCCCCCTTCACACACAAATTGCACATGTTTCACATCGACGACAGCAGCAAACAGAAGCTTACGCGCTTGCGGAATACTCGAGTACATGTACATAGTTGAACAAAATCTCTACGTATTATGGAATTTATGAAACTTATTCGAATAAAATACCCCCTTGTTTGTCAATACTACACGAGTCAGTGCCAATATGTACCTAGAGGTAGCTGAGTGCCTACAAGCTAAGGCACATTACTTTTATTGGTCGATAAGGGTAACTTGCCGAGGGCCAACCAAGGTGAAAGCAGCCAGCTTCCCCATCACTAGGATAGGCCGAAGGATGCAACGGGGAGATGGCAATAGCCATCTCACTTCCGGAACTGACGGCAAAACCACAACAACCAACACGTACGACTTTGCATCCAACATTTCAAGTACTATGACCGCCAATGCTAAGTCTGGAAGAAATTCGGTAGAACCTGATTCAACAGGTTCTGAAGGTCTCCCTTGCCCCTTTTCCAGTACATCATCGTCCACCTCATTTTGAGCGCCTCATGCTCGTCAGTTTCGATGGTCGTTGACGGCGGTTTCTCCGGACTGCCCCTCAGAAAGTCGGCCATGAGTACAGTCGCTTCAGGCTGGCCCTTTTCCAGCAGCTTCGACTGGTACTCATGGTCCAACTGGTTGGCATGAGTCAGGAGCTTGTCCTTCCACATGGTGTAGGACTTGCCAGTGAACTTCTCTAGACCGCCACCTGTCGACGCTGCCGGATGTGGTTTCCTCAATGGAGCCATGGGAGATCATTCGGCTTTTCGAAAAGGACTTCGGCCAAGGCGATGCGGCAGGGCTCATCGAGTTGGCCAGGGCCTGGACGAAGTTGACCCGCAGTCCGTGGTGCGACTTAAGAACGCTCTTCGCGCAACTCAAGAAGGCGCGCAATGAGATTAACCGGAAGACTCGCAAACTTTTGGGCCAAGTCATGGTCACCGAGCCATGGCTCTGTGTTGAGGTACTCTCACAGCTGCCCAGTGAGTTTTGGGCATCCTCAATTTCGATGAAGAATGAAGACTTCACCGTGGACCAAGTTGAGGGCGCCTTGCGCTACATTTTTGAAGATAAGTCCAAGAAAGAGGTGGGCCTGATGGATAAGTCCCAGGTGATTACGGGGCGGTGTTCACGTCCGTCCTAAATAGGGGTCCACCAGAACGGTTCGGGTACCTACCGGCCGCCTTCGTGGGGCAGTCGGGTTCGAAGTGCCTTATCTTAAAGCAGTAGAAGCAGCTTCTGTCACCCTCGCTTCCACCGGTCTATCTCTTCTGACCTTGTTTCACCCGGACGTTGTTGACGGGGCGCAAAGAAGGCCAAGAAGACCGCGATCAACACCATTAAGTCAGTGGTGGCTGATGGCAAAAAGCGGTTCGACAAGGACGGGAAAACAGTCCTCGAGCAGGCTCAAGATGATGAGATGATGGACGACGTGGAGAGTCTGAACCCGGCCCGCTACGAGGACGACGTCAGTGGCTACTCGGTCCAGACCCCCACTGAGTCACCACCACAAAGTATGGAGGGGATTGAAGAGGTGGTACGTAATGTCATTTGCCTTGTTTGAGGCACTTAGAATTTAAAACTAACTGAGGATATGTGGGTGGTCGATACGGGTGCAGGTCAAGCTATAACGTCGGACAGAAGCTGGTTTAAGGGCAGCCTGCAGCCTGGCCAGGGCCACATCTTCACGTACGTTAATGGTACCGTTTCGCACAGCACCCTTAAACGATCAATAAAACTGAGCGTTTTAAATCCTAAAGGATATTTGAGTGCGCTAAGTCTAACGGACATTCATATGACCCAAAATGTGACAGTAATTTACTGAGTGCATACTATTTGGCTAAGCAATGTTACAGACATTTTCAGTCTAAATAAGGAGAGTTCCTCTTTTTCTTAGGTAAAGACTTTAAGTTACTGTTTGCAGCAGTGGCTGTAGGTGAAGTTTACTACTTGGCAAATGTAAAACCGGTTAAGGCGAGTATTTTTAGTTCTCAAAGCCGTAAATTTGGTAATATTCTGAAAGAATGGCATTTACGACTTGGCCATGTTGGCAAAGAACGCCTTATTAGGACAATAAGTAACCAGAAGATAGAGGGGATGCCTAACATTTCCTATTCTGAGCTTAAGAAGGTGCATTTCTTTTGTAAGACCTGCGCTCAAATGAAGGACCGCAGAATGTCCTACAGGAATATGGTGGGAAGTAAGGCCACTGAGCCGCTTCATACACTGCATATGGATTCTACTGGTAGGATTAGAGTTAATGGTTTGTACGGATCATTTGGTCATCACTATGCTTTGGCTGTTGCAGATGATGCTACAGCTTATAAGTTGTATTTTGTAGTTAAGTCACTAAAGGAAGTTCCTGGTAAGATACGGGACTTATTGAGGCGAAGCCCCCCTATAATCATGTAGGTCTGATTTACGGGATGCATTACCCTTTTTATAGAGACCAAGTATATAAAGTTCTAGAGTCGGTTAGGGTTTCTATCTATCATCGTGCTCCCGGGGGCCAAAACTAGCGATTTTTTCCTGTGTTTAAGGGCTCTCGCAGAAGGTCGGTCAAAAACAAAGGCTGAAGAGACGTCTATTGGTGAGGTCGCACACCTCTTCAGAATGATTTAACAGAAGCTAAACCGAGGGTCCGTTTTTATGGCGGCAGTGAGGAACATCTAATAATAGCACGCTTGCGAATAAGCATTATATGCTACATTTTCTAGGAGAATTAAACAATTCGTTGTCCCACCGGCGACGGTTCACGCTCTGATTTATGGAAGAATCAACTCTGATTTAGTTCTGTAGCCATGTCATCCGATCTTTATTAGGGATACAGTAGCGCGCTCGAGTGCTCTGTCGAGCCCTCTTAGTGCACGGGGTCTCTCAGCTAACAAGTGCAAATGGCAGCAGCTAACTACCGGCAGTGCAAATGGCAATAAAAACTACATGTTTCGCGCTTGGAAATTTTCGCGCTGCAAGACCTCAGAGAGCTCACATTCAGTTACAGTCTGCGGCTCCAAGAGTTGTTCACGTGCCAGTGTGGGCAGGCGAAATGCACTTCAAAGCAACCGTGACTTCCATTCATTCGTGTCTACTGTTCCTCCGAATCTCGCAAAATGGCAATGGATCACAACCAGCGTACTGTACAAGCACCTACTTCTTTTCAAAGTACATGTATTAACCAGCCCAGGTTGATCATACTACTTTGATTTAATTAAGCTACCCTCACTTGCAGCAGGGTAAGCATGGTTCAGCTACTCATCGACGAGGAAGTACGCGCGTCGCGCTACTTAGTAGCTGCTCGTGTTGAAGTGGTCGGGCTGACGAGGTCGGCCGTCATGGCCTTGGCGACGTGCTTGAAGACGCTCTCCACCGACACGAGCAGCTGCACCGCCGCCGTCAGCTCGGGCGAGCCATATCCGTGTCCATCGTGTACACCCTTCGCCTTGTACTCCTTCTCCGAAACCTCGGTCAACGTCTTGTTCAGGAGTGCCTGGAAGTACTCGTTCGATAGCGTAAGCGAGTCGTTGCTGGACGAGCCGCTGTAGCCCAGGACCTTCTGTTGCGCCACGCTGCGCGGACAGCCCGCCAGAGCCACCGCCTCGTACTGGGAGGCACCCAGGATGTTGATAATGTCGTGCCGGCGATCACCGTCGTATTGTAGTACTCGCGCGGGGCCAGAATCTCTGCGTTGTCAGCATCCGTGCGGCCACCTAGGAAGTCGACGGTCACGTGTCCGGCGTCCTCGAGGGCCATCTGGCCCGTCAGCACGATCAGGTCGGCCGTCGACAGCGTCGGGTACGACTCCTTCACGATCTCCAGCGCGGAGATGATCTTGTCTACGCTGGCGTTCACCGGCCAGTCCTTCTGCGGTGAGAAGCGGATCTTGGCGCCGTTGCAGCTGCCACCGTAGTCTGTGACGACGCGCACTGCCACACCGCGTACACGAACAGCGCGCCTCGCTGCTCGAGTCGCTCGTCAAACCGTCCACCGACTTGGTCAGCAGCGAGACGTGGCCGCCCGGGCCATCGATCTTCTCCAGGTTGGTGAGGCCCTTGAAGAAGCCGTTGCCCCACTTGGTGAACTTCCACGAGCCCTCGAAGCCGCTCGTAAAGGTGCTGTTATCCTTGTCCTTGAGCGTGCCCCTCGCCGCAGGCTCCCGGCCAGGGGGTCAGCGGGTCCTCCGTCGGATCGGGGTCAGGGCCCGTAGCGTTGTCTTGCCGAAGGCTGCCGCCAATCAGCGCCACCGTCTCGCGATCGTCCATGCGCTAGAAGGTGTCGCACGTCGTGCACTGATAGCAACCATTAGATAGCTTTAGCACGCTCGCACACGAGCAAAACAACGAGCCGATCATCACCCTGTTTATTACCTTAAAGCGCTCGTAAAAACGAGCGGCAATTCGTTGGTGTCTGTGGCAAACTTGTTGGTGTATGTCACTCACAATCTGACTTCCATCCTGGATGGCTCGTTCAGGTTGGGAGCGCCTTCTGGCCTTTGCGATTCGCACGCGCAACGCTGCTCTCATTGCGAGGCTGTATGAAGCCGCTCTCCCTTCACTGACGCGCTATCAGATTCCTGATGTAAAGTTTGAGCTGGTGAAATACAACGACGCTGAGTGCAGAACGCTTTTTCGCTTCTCTAGAGCGGAACTAGCGGTGTTGGTTGTGTGCTTACGTCTACCGGCTACGTTTACTACAAAGGAGCGTACACGCTGCGGCCGTGAGGAAGGTCTCTGCCTTTTGCTTCGCCGCTTGGCGGTCCCTGACCGGTGGTTTGATATCATGCCATTGTTTGGGCGATCGCCGAGTGGGATGAGCAACATCTTCTA
>JAIKVD010000627.1:0-16674 GCA_024679075.1 Phytophthora uliginosa
GCAGCTGTTTGATTCCCTTGGTGTAGTGATTATTTCATCAATGAAATCTAGCTTGAGATATACTGACGTTGGGTTGTTCTTCACTCGCCCGACCAGCACTCAAGCAGCCTTCTATCTGACCCAAGTTTGCGAGAACTATCGAGACGATTTGGTTCCGATTTCACGAACAATGAATATTGCTGACATTCTCGGCTGACAAACAGCTCAGAAGTGTACAGAATGATTTCGACCAAACTAATATAGTAGTACTATATTAACGCGAGTAAGACTAATACTGTAGTACTCAGCTACTAGCCCTTCAAGCCTAATAGAGCGATATTACTATAGTAGCTAGATATTACTACCGACCATTAAAACCTGCGACCACCGAGATCGATGTCGACGATCTAAAGTTGTAGCGCCACTCCACCTTCGTTGTTAGCTTCCATGCACCGGAACTCGTTCCAGTTATGCTTCAACAGGACTTGCATCTCCGCGCGGCGATTGTCCGTTCGTGTGCGCAAATTGCTCCTCACAATACTGGTGGTCGAAAAAACTCGCTCCTGGAACGCGTTCGAGGGAGCTCTCCTCAGCCAAATGTGAGTGAGCGCTGCAATAGACGGGAAACGGGCGCTGTCAACCTCACGAAACCAGCGAAGGATGTCTACGTGCTCGCAGACAGCTTCAACTCGCCAGCAAACAACGCCGTTACGGCGTACCAACAGCAACGGGGTGAAGTCATCGCTCGTCTTCGTCTTGTCCGTTGAATGAGGAACTGCAGTAGATACCCAATCCACCGTGTAATGGCACCACTCTTCCAACACCTTGTCCGCTTCTTTGTTCATGGATGATAATAGAGTGACCGCAGCCGTCGACTGGAACGGAGCACCACAAATCACTTTTTCGTCATCAGTAGATGGAACTAGATTGAAGTTCGGCGATGCGATAGCAGCCGTGTCGTCGACAACAGCCTGATCAGTGCGGCCATTGAGCGAGCAGAAAACCTCGCGGTATGCATCAGTCAGCAATTTTCTGCCAGCTTCGATGACCTCCTAGATCGCTTGGTCGCCGTCGTTTTCTTCCCCACTCCCACGACCTTCCTTCCCACGTAGCTTCGAAGGTGAGATCAATGATTCCACGGAGAACTTCGTCCTTAAGTCGAGCATGAGAATCAAAACTACTTCAGCCGTGGTGATCGCAATTCGCTTCTCAACTTGCCCTTTCATGCGAGCCAAACATATGCGCGTGAGGTAGATGAAGTCATCACTTGTAAACATGTATCGCGGAAATTTGACGTCGTCGTCGTCCTAAGTGCGTCGAGATCACATACCGAGTAGCTGTTGCTATGTTGGCAGTCCTCCGCGAACTTCAACAGTATAATGAGCTCGGACGCCAGAAGGTTGCTTCGCTTCACTTCAATCCGAGCGAGGTCAGCGATAGTCCCCACGATGGCTTCCATCTCGGTCATCAAACGCCAGTCAGCGAGTGTCAAGCACTGGAATACTATTGCATCATCGCCCTTCTCACGATTCTGAAAGTATCCCACGAGTGCCGAGTAGTTCAAAATCGTTCTCTGGAAAAGTTTCACAGTAAACGCGACGCGAGTATCCCAGTCAAGCGTTGGTCCCATATTCGGCAGGCAGTAGAGCTCCCGGACAGCTTCCAAGCGCTTGCAGCGCTTTTGCGTGGAGAAATAGTTGTTCAACGCGCGCACTTGCTTGCCCAAGTCCCAGCCCTCTTCGAAGGTGCCTCCAACAGTGCAAAAGCGTTTCTCGCGCTTGCGAATGTTTGTTTCTGGATCATACACTTCCACAGT
Organism: Phytophthora uliginosa; assembly: GCA_024679075.1. Classification (NCBI taxonomy): domain Eukaryota; phylum Oomycota; class Peronosporomycetes; order Peronosporales; family Peronosporaceae; genus Phytophthora; species Phytophthora uliginosa. The sequence goes on from JAIKVD010000627.1 coordinate 1,796, forward strand.
CTCCTTGTTCCATCGCGTACTGCAAGCACCAATTCAACACGTACATCGTGCAGTCGGTAGCAATTGAGTCCTCAAAAAGCGTCGATACTTTTCTAGCACTGGACGCGGTATCCGAGACTGTGAATTGACTCATAGCAGTGATGTCAATTCCATACAGATCACGCACGCGCGAGCAGATCATCTTCTGCGCATCGGCGGATACATGCGATGGGTTGCCAACCGTGAGAAGGAGCGCAATCTCACTGAAATTGCACGTCGTGTGAATGAACGACGCCGAGGTTCCCAGCACACCCAGTCGTCCATTCCCTGTAGTCCACCCGTCGTGTTGAAGGTTCAGAAAGGGACCTTGCGCAGCCTTGAACTCCCGTTGTAACAGACCCCCATCAACTTACAGAACTTGACGAAAACTGCCTCGAGCAGATCTCGGAATGTCGAGGCCGCGAGGTTTGTTGCGTCAGAATCGCCGGTCAGTCGCTGGATCAGAACCTTGAAGCCTTCAGTGACGACGGTGTTGTAAGCCATCCCCGAACTGATCAACCAATGCGCAATGTAGATGCCGATCTCTCGTTGAGTTGGCACCCATAGTTTTTGAAGCGTTCCTTGACGCTTGACAGCACGATCTTCAACTGTTGTCGAGATAGATCGCTTGGTGTCGCGTGCACGTGCCTGGTCCATTGCTTCGTCAATGGGACGAGTTGCAGCCTTCAGCTTCATGTTTGCCTCTGCCTGTCCGAGTGGGTGCTCCTCGTGAGATGCCATCATATGCGCCTTCGCATTCGACGTGTTCGCCAAGCGATGTAAAGCGCCCCCCCCCCCATGCATTTGGAGCTGCGTACGGCCGGCAGGTCTGTTGCTGGGCACAGAGGAGACATATATGAGTGAATGAATCCATGTCGTGCCGCTTGTCTGCGTGTACGGTGTCTCCAAGCGATGCGCGACGTCCCACACGCTGTGACGGCGATTTGTTGGCGGTAGTGGCAAACTTCCATCGGGATCCCGAAAGCATCAACTCCAGACGCGGAGGATGAGAGGCACAAAGAACTTGGAGAGGTAGCGGACGTCACCGTCAAATCCACCACCAACGACTGAGTTGGCTGGCCGAGAGGAACACCCAACGCTTGCGATTCCGATAGCACTAGCGTTTGACTTAATCGTTCAAACAGCTTGTGCCATTCGTTGTCGCTTTCCACCGACGCGGGAGGAGGGAATGTCAAAGCCTTTCACTGGTACACGCATGTCACGCTGCAGAAGCGTTCGGAGTGATTCCCATAGTCGTAAAGGTCGTTACTGCAGATGTGGTGAACGCCACGTCCAAGAACCACATAGGGGTCGGTAGCGGTGAGCTCCTCTCATGAGCAGTCGGAACTTGCGCACTTCATAGTGCTGTTGGCTTGCAGGTAGGCAAGATGAGGTTTTTCGACTTCTGGAAAATTGAAGAATGAATAATTAGCTGTCGAACACCTCCGTACCGTGTTCGAGCGCTTCCGTGCCAGTGGACTCCAAGTGAACATGACCAAAAGCCGCTTTGCATCACTGGAGACGGAGTACCTCGGCTACCGGCTCACGCGCGACGGAATCCAGCCACTACCGGACAAGTTGCCGCTATCCAGCGCCTTGCTCCAAAAACAAGCGCGAGCTCCGCCGCTTCGTCGGCATGATCAAATTTTATCGCGACATGTGGCCCCAGCGTTAACGCCGCTGACCGCACTGACGTCGCCGCGCACGCCCTTCAAGTGGAACGACGAGTGCCAGCGCTTCTTCGACCGAATCAAACCGGACGTGCCACCACTCTCCACTTTCCAGACTTCTCGCTCCCATTCGACGTGCACACGGACGCCACCACCTTCCAGCTGGGGGGGGGGGTAGTCAGCCAACGAGGCAAGCCCCTGGCCTTCTTCAGCAGGAAGCTATCCGGCGCAAGTACTCCTTGATGGAGCTCGAGCTCCTTTCGATCGTCGAAGTCTTGCGCGAGTTTCGGAACTTCTTACTGGTACACCGCATCGTGGTCTTCACGGACCACAAGAACTTGTCGTTCGCCAACTTCCAGTCGGACCGCGTCAATCGATGGCGTTTGATAGTCGAGGAGTTCGCACCCAAGATCAAGTACATCCAGGGCCAGAATAACGTGGTTGCCGACGCACTCAGCCGCCTTCCGTGCATGAACGACGATAGCGAAGAATGCTTTGAGCTGGAAGCAGGCGAGGAAGAATTCCTGCTAACCTTTGAGACCATCCACCAAGAACAACAACAATATCAACATCTATAACAACTCGTGCGTCAGCGTCAAGTCAAGAACAAGCAGCATGGCAAGTTCAACACCCTCTATTTGGACGAACGGATCGCTGTACCAACAACTCTCCAACGACGCATCGTTCTCTGGTACCAGGAGCAACTCACGCACCCAGGCATGAACCGCACGTACTTGACCACCCGCCAGCACTTTACCTGGCCAAACATGAAGCGATACATCGACCAGTTCGTTAGTCGCTGCGGTATCTGCCAGAGATGGAAACACAACAAGAAGAAATACGGCAAGCTACCTCCAGTGGAACCCGTACTCGAGCCGTGGAAGGTCATCTGCGTCGACCTCGTCGGGCCCTACACGCACACGAAGTCCCGCAAGAAGTACAGCGCAAGACGATGATTGATCCCGCCACAGTCTGGTTTGAGATCAAGGCTATCGACGACAAGGAAGCCAAGACAGCCGCCCTCGTGCTCGACGCCGAATGGTTCTGCCGCTACCCAAGACCGGAGGTCTGCATCTTCGACCAAGGCAACGAGTTCACCGGCTTCGAGTTTCAGGATATGCTCGCCAGCTACGGAGTCATGCCGCGCCCGACAACGGTCAAGAACCCCCAAGCAAACAGCGTGCTCGAGCGCCTACACCAAGTATTCGGTGACATGGTCCGCACCTCCGATCTGGACGCCAACACGTGGGAACAGGTGCTGCCGAGTGTCGCCTTCGCCCTTCGCGCCACTGTCTCCACGACGAAGGAAGCTTCGCCCGCGCAGTTCGTCTTCGAACGCGACATGGTGCTTCACGCGAAGTTCGCTGCGGACTGGAAACGCATCAAGCAACGCAAACTGCGTCAAGTACAGCGAGACAACCAGCGAGAGAACAGCAGCAGACTCGACCATACGTACCGCGTCGGCGACTTGGTGCTCATCGTCAAGGACAAGAAACGCATGAGCAAGCTCGTCCAGCCAGCCGAAAGGTCGTTCAAGATTATGAAGGCCAACAACAACGGCACCGTGCAGATCCAGCTGGCTGCGTACGTCGAAACGATCAACACCCGCCGCCTCGTCCCGTACAGGTCCGTCGTGGAGGCGAATGCCATATCCCGAACGGCTTAATCTTTACTCCCCAGGTCGAAAGCGTACGGGTAGCATGGGTACAATCCTACCCGTACGCGCGCGTAAATTAGTTTTTATATGGTATTTTGTATGGATCACCATATGTTTGCCAAAAACGGCGCAAGATCTTGAAGTGTGCTACCTGCATGCTGTTCATTGGTTAACGTAGGAGTATATTTTTGAGGGGAGCCTGCGGCCGGATCGAACCGAACGAATGTTCACGGCGCGGCTTCTTTGACAGCACCAATCCACCTCATACAATTAGATTCTCTGTTGCAGGTGTAGCTCTCAGAATCAAATTTTTATTTTATGCACACTACCCAAACTTAAAACTACAATTTCAGTGCAGGGACGTACTCGAATAGACTGCTCAAAAACAGTCTGGGCTGTCGTGTTTCTCTTCTTTCGTCTCGTCCAAACCGCTTCATAATTTGATGTCTGTAGCCAAACTTAATTTTCAAAGTTGATCCTACCCGTACGCTCTCGACCCTACTCATCCTACGGATGGGGAATAAAGGTTAAGCGTTTGGAACCTTCGAGAACCGCTTGCTCAAGGCAGTGCTGCTCATAATCTTCTCTACACTCACTACGAGGGCTTCTAGAACTGGATCAGGAGATTTGACCATTTAGCTTGTGATGCGCAACAACGTAGAACACCTAGAGTAGCGAGCAGCACTAAACCAACTCAATCAATCAGTTTCCAATTTTCCACACGCCAGACATACGGCATCCCCCCTCTGTCTCAAGTGACCACGGCCCATTCAAGGCACAGCATACAAGAGCCAACCGGTGATGTCAGGTGCACAAGGCTGCTGAAAGCAAGGTGTTTGCGTAGGGCTTCAGTATGCGGACGAACTGGAGAATCAATTGGAGGAGATCACATTTACACAGTTCTGGAGTGCTAGCGGGAGACGGCGTCCAGGCGGCTACAGCGTACGATTAGGGCATGCGAGGAAAGCGTTTGGTCAGCAGCAATACTTCCAAGTGTTGGCGCTCAAGATGGCCTTGGCAAGCACAAGGCTGCACGATCTTCCAGGTTGATAGCAAGAGTTACCGAGAGGCTGCTGTTGGTCTCACTCGAACGAAGCTCCCATGGACACCCACGCTACCACGGACTCCTCCTGAGCTGTCGGTACGCCTAGACCGCAGAGCACGCCTGATGGTCGTGCTCTCATACGGGTGGAGGAAAGCACACTTGCAGCTCTACGTTTGTCCGTTAGTTACCATGACGCATAGTTCTTCGTTACCACTGTCCTGCCCTTCCGACCCTCCATTTTCGAAAACGCGTGCTGAGGCTCGAGCAGCGAGCCTCTGCACAGCTTATACCCGGATTACGGAGCGCTGCGCAAAATTTTCCCGAAATGTGCGTTATTTTCCGAGCAGAGGTAGTAACTGTTAGTGGTATGTTAGCTGACTGTAAGTAGACAGGAGAATTATCATGCAATACATTAAACTGAAGCAATCTAAACACTCTGCGGCCTTGAGGCCCGTCCTCGAGAGAAATGTATCCGCGTCATGCTTCAAATTCTCGAACTCATCGATCATGCCTAAGGAGAAATTATTCAAACATTTAGTAAGATCCGATTTTTGGTCGAAAATTGGTATCGTTTGTTCGGCACTCACATCTTAGCAGAATTTACTAGACACTAACTATTAACTGTTATTTTGCCTGTACAGCTGACTATACTGTCAGTGTACAGGGAGTACACTAGATTGATAGTAGTTTGATTTTGAGAGTGAAGGCTGCACCCAACTAGAAAAAGAGAGGGTAAAGTCACATAAAACGACCATCGAATGCAAGCGGTTGCGAGGTCGCGTAGCCGCAGCAAACCCGCGCGGGGTGTCCGCGAAGCAGGGCCGCGCGGTATTTGCGGAGGCGGGCCCAGCGCTGAGCATTCCAGCGAGCCGAGCACTGCACTGGCCAGGTGAGAGAATCTGTTCCTCGCAGGAGCGCAGCGACTACCTTTGCGAAGCAAAGCCCAAGGCCGCGATGACATCGGTCCTTGAGGGGATAGGTTAAAGGCAGGTGTGAGACATTCAATCCAAACAGTAATTTAAACGGAAAATGTGACGCGGCGAGTTGGGTGCCGCAACACGTGCCTTTGATTTTTGACTAATAAGGCGGTAATAATTAATATTTCGTTAATATTAAACTAATATCCAGGCTATTGGTTTGAAACTAGGCTGATTTTAGTACTAATATGTAAGTATTAGCTCAGATTGGAATCAGATATTACTATCGGATTACTAGCTGGTTGCAGAAATAAATGAGTGCGGTTGTGGTGGAGCAGATCCGCTAGAATTCTAGGGATCCCGACTCACACGCACTGCGCCCTGACACCGACTAACGGAGGGGTACTCCGATGGCCGTGTAGTTGCTGAGTGGTTCACCTTGTGTACCCGTCGGCGGGCTGGTACAGCACTCTCGTTGACACAAGATGCGCACTTGGTGGGCGTTGGGCGTCCTTGTGGGGACTTGAGAGGGGGAGGATCCGCGCGGGTATTCCTGCACACGGGATCCGAGTAGGTTCGGTCTTGAGCTTCTTTGAGCAGGCCTTGTGGATCCACAATAGAAATGTGGGATCCGGAGTCGTTCCTTCTTGGGGGGGGGTCCTTGTTCCCTTGCGGGGTTTTCCTTGTTCCTTTACGTTGCTTGCCGCTTCCAATAGCGGTATTTGAGGGGGCTGAGAGACCGAAGGGCGCGCGCTACCTGGCCAAGCTATCCAGGGGCTGCCACGTGCGCGGGAAGATAGCCAAATTCACTTGATGTATGTGTGGGGCCAATACAAATCCCCTATACTATAGCCAAGTAACTCTTCCAGTGCAAATTCGGTTCTGATTTAAGTGTTAGCCTATCCTTCCGGGGCCCCTTTCTCCCGGGTGCTCCTGAGCCTCACATTCGGCTCACATCTTGATCTAACTATGGATCCTATACCTTCCTGAGATCCCTTTGAGTGGGTACGGCACTACACTGGCCGGATCCGATACCTTACCTTTGCCTACGGGACAGCCCGTAGGATCCGTCCCATATCTGACCTCACATGCCGCGTAGTCAGGATCCGTCAATCTGGAGACTTCCCGGTACCAACGGCCGGTCGATCCCAATCAACTGTCACCTGCAATACCACACGATCTTCTCTTTAGAGCAATGGTTCCATGGCGAAACACGCTTCCTGAGCTGAGTTTTGGCTTTCCTTCGTCAAGCAAGAACCACCAATCTAGTATACTTGCTGGGGAGGGCGAATGCCGCTCGTGACCATCGTCAAACAAATGCACGGTTCGTCGCACAAGGTTTCTTTCATCTTCTTTGCAGCAGCGGGCAAACGTCGGGGTCGTGATGATAAGGACGTCGTCCAGATAGACTAGGACGAAGTCGAGGTCGCCGAGCATTAGTTGCATGCGCCGCTGGAACTCATCAGGCGCCGTACTGATCCTCATTGGGGGTCGTATATACCGGTATTTTCCCATGGCAGAACGAACGAGCAGACTGGAGACGAGTGCTCGCTGAGGACGATGGAGTAGTAGCCCATGTTCATGTTCAAGTACTGATGGTGTCCAACCAAGCGCGTTGAAAACGTTCTATACATTGATAAAGTAAACAAAGATTATCAAAACAAAAGGGAAGGTTGAAAACCCCATCAGCTTGCAGTTGGCCACCTCAATACTGGACCCATCCTTAATAAAAGCCCCATTCAGTGCGGGCCGCGGATGCCTCAGCTTCCAGTCCATCCCTGGCGAAGACTTGGCCAACTTCGATGAAGCCTCCTCACTTTCGACCTTACCTGCTTGTCACCAGATAGGACCACACTGCTGGAGCTTGATGTCGCGCCGCGGGGATCCCCAGGCAGTCCGTGGTCAATCTCCGTCTCCGGCGCCCATGCAGCAATCGCCATCGCCATCCTTCCCAGCCGTATGGGGATCGTCAGCTGCTTTAGAGTGGCAGCATCGTGTATCTGAGCCACCTGTATCCCGCGAAGAGAAATCCGAGGACCAGCCGCCAACTCAATCTTCGCTGACTGAATCCACTGACCATCGCTACCATTCAACACCGTCACCGGCCAGATCATCCCAGCGCTCTCCTCCCCGACGCCCAGGTCGCCCTGATTATTCTGTCTGGGCACACTTCGAGAATAAACCGAAAATGAAACGGAAAAAGTGCTGCTAAATGTCGATATTGTCAACGCCGAATCAAAACGGGTCAGCCTGGACGCTTCATGGTTCCGCATCTCGTCAACTGCATGAGAGCACCTCCTCTGGTTCGACAACAAGGCGTGAATATTTGCGCATGGAGACGCTGCGAAAGCAGCAGCGAGTGCAAACCGCTTCTATTGAAGTGAATTCTGGTTCTCCTCCTACTGATTCGTTGAATACCAGCTTCACTGGCGCCGCTTTCAACACTCCTGTACGCCACTCAATAACTCAAGAGCAATTTGATTTTGCGCTCGCACAAATGATTTTTGAATGTGCGCTGTCATTTGTACTCGTTGAATCACCTTTCTTCCGTCAGTTTATTGGACTACTAGCGCCTGGAATTCGATTACCGTCGCGGCACATGTTGGCAGGCCCAATTTTGACTAGCACGCGCGAGGAATGCAGGCAACTCGTGGTAGCGCTGATTAAACATCAACGGGTGGTGTCGATTGTTACAGACGGGTGGAGTGATATGAACAATTTTAGTATCATTAATTTCATGGTTGTTGCTCCCGGGATGCCGGCATTGTTTTGGTCGTCACTGGCGACTGGAACGGAGCAACACACAGGCGCATACATGGCAAAGGAGTTAGAGCGCGTCATAAACGAAGTGCAGACCGAGACTGGAGCTGTTGTTGCTAGCGTGATGACGGACAACGCCAGCAATATGGTAAATGCTTGGGGGCGCTTGAAGAGCAAGTTACCGATTTGCCGGAGGCTGCGCTGCTCATACAATCAATCTTCTAATTCAGGACGTGTTCAAACTCTTAGTTCAAGGCTATTCGCGAGAAATGTGTGACTATCATCAAGTTCGTTCTTCGAAGTGTGCTCGGCAACGTGACAATTATTAAAGGTTCTACCACAATACGGTTAAGAAGTTGTTTAGTGAGGAAAGAAACCCCGAGATGCTTGCTCGGTTCAAAACCACTGCATCAAACCGAGCATCGCTGGAGAAAGTGATCGGTATTATCGAAGATGCTGATTTTTGGTAGACATTGGAGCAGTCAGTAAAACTAATCGACCCGATTGTGGAGGTATTGAGGGAGCTCAAATCGGACAAGTGTGCCACATCAAAGTGTTTCGACGTCTGCTAACCCTAGATGCCTACGGGAAGGATGATCGAGCGCCTCCGGTGGGCCTTCAAAAACATCGATAAAGTTGCACATTGAGGAGCGATGGAAATTTGTGAGCTCGGACGCTATCAACATTGCATTTTTGTTGGATCCAGCCACGAATACCAACAAATTTATGGGCGATGACATGAACAAAACGGTTAAGGCAGCTGTCGAATTTGCGAAGAGAACCAACCTACGTCTGAAGCGGCGTTTACGGCGGTCTTGTATGGCTGGTCGCCAGAGGAGAGAGCTTAATATGCGGCCGCAGCATCGAGTCACTGGTGGGATTCGAATGAGCAAGCCTGTCGACGAAGGTTCCCGAAGCTGCATGAGGTTGCGCGACTAGTATTTGCGGTGCCGACATCATCAGCCGCTAGTGAACGTGCCTGGAGCATTCTGGATATCAGCCATTGCAAGAAGCGCAATCGGTTGACTAAAGACAAAGTGGACAAGCTTATGTACGTCTACATCAACTTGGCAGCGACTGAGACGAATTGGATTGATGTTGCTCGTTGGCAGGATACCCGGATAGTGTTATGGGCCCGGAAGCTGAGCTAGACGAGGAGTCAGGGTCTAGCTAGGTGCTCAATATCGTGTATGCTGTCGTGTTCATTGTGAGTTGTATACTTTCTATTTTTAAAGGGAGTTTTCAACCTCGCGGTTAATCAACCAATATTTGAAAAACGTTGAGAACGGCTCTTTTCCATCGCTATGTCCAAGGACGTGACGAACTGGAACTTCTCGAGGCCCTGTAGGAGCTCGGAGATCTTGGGCATAGGAAACGGGTGCCGGACGATGAGCGAGTTGAGTCGGCGGAAGTCGGTCAAGAAGCGGGCCGTCTTATCCTTCTTCGGGATGATGAAGGCTGGTGCGGTCCAAGGACTGCTGGCATCACGCACGATGACACCGAGGCGCTCAAGCCGAGCGACCTCCTTCTTGACAGTGTCGAGGTACGCTTGTGGGAAGCCAAATGGGCGTGCGTGATATGGCTGCGCGCCGTCCTTCAGCTCGAACTTGTATGGCTCGCCAGGCATCGTGCCGATCGTTCCCTGGTTGAGGTCGTCGAAAAGCAGGAGCAACTTGCGAAGAGTATCCGCTTCGTCGTCTGTGAGTTGATCAGGAATACACTCGTCGATGTTCACCTTGGAGTACTTGGCGTCGAGGATCTTCACCATCCGGCGTTCGGCGTCTTGGATGCTGGTCGGGATCTCATACAAGTAGCGTTCGGTCTCAAGGTTGACGCGTGCGCGCATCGGTACCTCGAGTCCGTCCCATGCAATTTGGCGGCGGTCAAAGTCGAACTTCAGCTTGAGCGCTAGGATGAGGTTGCGACCGATGATGAAGTCGTAGCCACTCTTCTTCGCGCAGAAACCGGTGACGTAGAAGTGGTGGTTCACGATGCGGTTTGTCGTGAACTCGGGCAGCTTGAACTGTACTAGGGCCGTGCCGACTTTTTCAAAGCGGCCTCCCTTGGTCAGCCACTTGGTCTTGAAGCGCGTCAACTGTCGCGCATCTGGCATGATGTCGTACGCACATAACGAGCGAGACGCGCCGAAGTCCGCAAGCCCGCGCACGAGTCGAGCCATCGGGCATCTTGATTGACATCAACAGCTCCGTCGTGACCAGATCGTCCTGCATGGTTGCAGGGGTTGCCGCCGTGGTCGTTGTACTGGACGGCGTAGAGGGTGCCGAAGTGGTAGTCGATGAGGGTGGAGACATCGTGTACGGTGCCGACGTGTTCGGTTCGGCAGCTTCGATGTTGTAGCATGTCTCGGTGACGTCGATGTCGATGAAGTTCGTCTCCTCGCCGGATTCGTTCTTCGCACGGCACTCGGACGTGTCGTGACTGCGCGACCTGTGGAATTCACACCACTTTTTCTTGCCGTCGGTGGACTTGCTGCTGCGTTTGTGGTCACCGTTCCCACCTCGACTGCCATGGCGTGGCGTCGTGGGATAGCTCTTGGTAGGCTTGCGCTTGGTTTGGGATGGACGGTGTTGACCTTCGGTCTCCTCGAGCTGGCGAAAAGATGCCACAAGTCCTTCCAGCGTCTCGTAGTCTTGTCCACTTTCGTCGTACTTCTTCTGCCACGCGGTTGGCATGTTCGACTCCACGATTTCTCGTAGCTCGTGGTCCGTGAGTCGGTTGTTCGGCGTGTGCAGGAACACGATCAATTCGTTGATCTGGTACAGGCGAGCGACGTAATCCTCCACAGTCATGATGGATGGCTTGTGAGTTTCCCGGAGGTACTGACGAATCTTACTCGCAGGTCGCTTGGGGAAGTGCATTGCCGTCATCCGGCGAAGAGCCTCATCGAAGTGCTCGGTGTTCTCTAGGCCCATGATGGCCGTGTTGACGGTCTCGAACCGAACCAAGGCAGCTCCGCGGAGAAGGATGCGGATATTCTGGTAGAGCTCAGACGGCTCTGACCAGCCCTTCAGTTTGCGAATTTACTCGAATTGCTTGCGCCAGGTTAGCCACTCCTCGCCGTTGCCGTAGTCGAAGTGACGGATGTTGAGCGTCACGCGGTCATTCGGGTCTTAGGTGCTTGTGCGTATACGGTACGTGACGTACAGCTCCCGCTTATTCTCGTCGAATGGCTTGACGGAGGTCTTGAGCGCAAGCTAAACGGTCAAATCTCCTGATCCAGTTCTAGAAGCTCTCATAGTGAGTGTAGAGAAGACCTGCCTTGAGCAAGCGTTTCTCGAAGGTTCCAAACGCTTAAGCCGTTCGGAATACGGCAGGGGATCTTGCGAAGCGGTCAGTTTGGCATTGGGCGGGAAAATGAGCGGGAAACCCGTCAATATCACTCAATCGGATTAGGCGGGATATCATATTCGAAGCTACTTGTGTACGGCCACATAAGTGCGTTTTTTTTCTAGCAGAGGTATTGTGGGTTCTACTCGAAATTGGACAGGGGTGGTTGATTGAATCAACCGCCCGTCAATAGACCTCCCTTTGTAATTGCATTAAACAAAGCCGGAACAGCTCTGGATTTATTATAAAAAAGACTGGAATATGACGATTTCGGGTTTTCGGAAAGATATCGAGAGCGAAAAGACATTTAAATTAAAAAATAGAAAGATAGCATGTAAAAGGTATTTTTTCAGCGCAAACACGCATATTTTTTATTCTGCCGTTTCACCGGTGTTTCTGCTGGGTGCCCATAGGTTTGTTTCGCAGTTCAATCAATATGTGGCGATATTACACCAGATTTGAACGGTGGGCATTTTGTATCTACTGGCCGTAAAATGCGCAAATAGGCGCTACACCAAATCGAGGTTTTACTTCACGGTATATCGATATGCTGTTATATAACACGATACGAGCCTTTTCAGCCAATCATAACTCGTATCTAGGAGCATAACCGCATAAAAAACCAGGGTCATTTTCAAGTGGACCAGAGAAGTATCTTGCAGTTCTGGTTAAACATACAATTATTGAGGTTTAAGTCGCAGGTATCACATGTTTTGCGACTGTCAAAGTTGCAAAACCTCATTAACAAAACAAGACACAGAGACGACAAACCCCACGACAGACCACGTACTGTGCGCTGGTAACGAAGATCTCCTTGTCGCGCACGAGCTTCGACAGCCTTGGTGCATTCCAACGCATTGGCGATACCAAGTCACAGCTTCGCCATGATGGCGTCTGCAATCGAGGTCCTCGACTTTCCTCCGACCGCATGCTGCCCTCATGTAGACCGCGACGGGGTTGTTTGGGAGCGGGCGGAAAACGTAGCACACGACTGCGGTGGACCTCGTGAGCCCCTGCTGGTCGAACGCGGGGCACTTGTCCACCCTCACGAACTGCATGACGTGGTAGCCCACCTCGTCCCGTTGGCGTCTTGCATGCGTCCACCCTCACGAACTGCATGACGTGGTAGCCCACCTCGTCCCGTTGGCGTCTTGCGCCAAGCTACTTGAGCCCTGCAAAGCGGTTCGAGAAGCCCGTCTCGTTCTCACTGTATGGGTTCTCCTCCAGCACGTGCAAGACGGCCGCGTCCAGGAAGACGCGCGCTGGGTCTTGAGCGCACCGCTGGTGGCGGCGTAGAGGCCCAGCAGCATGTCATCCAGGCTGCCGGTCATCTGGCCCAGCGCGTTCACCCGCACGGCCTTCGCCTTGGCGAAACTGCGCTCGGTAAAGCTGAAGGCCGTTGCGGTTGCCAATGAGCTTTCACCTTTTCGGCTGCTGGCTCGGGTGGAAGCGCGTCACGGGCGTCTCGGCCTCCAGCGTCTGGTCCAGCAGGCACGACGCCGTGAGCTGCAGATCGATCGCAATCCGGAGCCCGCCGCAGACGCACCAAATTCCACCTCGGCCGCGTTAAATACCAACAAGTAGCTGGTGGTTCTCGCCACTCACCACGCTCCGGATGCGCGTGCGCGTGCGAAGCTCCTGGCGGTAATACGCATGTACACAACGCCAATGCGCACGAGGAGGCGGTGGCACCGCACCACACACGCCCCAGGGGGCGGAAACCACTTGCTGTTTGTATACCGAGGAGTGCTTTGCGCGCGCCCAGTCAAGTCCCAAAACCTCTATCTACTCAAATCGTATGCGTTACATATACGCGGTTCCCGGTATACGTATACTCCTCCGGGGTATGTATACACGTAAATTTCCGGCCTATTTCGAGCGCTTGCGCCTTTTCGATACAAGCGCCTTTTCCAGCCGCGCACTGAATTTAGCGCCTTTCGAGCCGCGCAAAAGGCGCTTGTATCTGTTTCGACTCGAAAAGGCGCTTGTAAAATTTCCGACCTATTTCGAGCGCGGCTCGAAAGGCGCTTGGCTCTTGCCTAGGCAAGCTCGAAGGCGCTTGGCCCGAAAATTCCGACGTGTTTTCTACCCCAGAATAACTTTTTGGCCAGCACCTAAAATAACGGGATAACGGCGTACCGTACATCTTGTTTTGTTATTTCAGGTCGGAACTGTACAAATGAATACAATCCTCCTCGCGGAAAAAGTGTAACCCGGTTATTATGAAAAAGTACTGTTATATTTACAGCCAATCCCGCATCGCCAGATCCCGAACACAGGCCACTCCAAAAATATATTTTCGCAAAACGCATTTGGTTTGCTAAAAAAACAAGATATTGATGCGTTGTCGTTTTCACTTGGTCGATTTATAAAACCTCGATATAAATAAAGTAAGTATATTAAAAAAGATAGTGCAGCTTTTTACAGAAATCGGGGGATGGCAAAATTAAAAATTCCAATCACTTATCACGGCATATCAATTGGGAGGGGTTCAGATTTGGGAGGGAAGATCAAGGAAGCTATAATGTATGTATTGTACACATCTAATATCGGATTAAGGAAGGTATGTATTATGTAGTATTAGCCCCCGTTTGACTCCTGGGATGGACTATGGATATAAAATCCAGAGAATATGCATTATCATAGTGGTTTTCAAAAGGTTGAAGGTTTTTGTCCAATCGGAACTGGTTAGTACTACGTAGTATACTATGGTGATGTCCAATAGGAATTGGTTAGTATACTATGGTGATGTTTTTGTCCAATCGGAAGGGTATAGGTCGATTTGCTGGAGACTTCACCAATCGCCCCACAGATATCCAAATATAGCTGGAAATCACAATAGTACATGACATGTACTATTGTATTAGTTAGTGTCTAGTAAAATTTACTAACAGCAAAACGCCCCACGCTATATCAATCCCTAATCATAAGTGTGGGAATTCCACTCAGTCGAATGAAACACCCCTTCAAACAAAGCATAATGCTATGTAGTATAATACATCTCAAGCTAGATTTCATTGATGAAATAATTACTACACCATGGGAATCAAACAGATACGAGAACCGAATGCGGTCGGCCAAAACATTCTACGCTTAGTTGTCGACGGTGGCCATGTGCAGCACCAGGTCCACGAGGCGGTTCGAGTAGCCCCACTCGTTGTCGTACCACGACACCAGCTTCACGAACGTGTCGTTCAGCGCGATGCACGCGTCCGCGTCGAACGTGCTCGAGTGCTTGTCGTGCAGGAAGTCGTTCGACACCACCTGGTCCTCCGTGTAGCCGAGGATGCCGGCCATCTCGCCCTCCGACGCGGCCTTCACGGCGGCCTTGATCGCGTCCATGGACGCAGGCTTCTCCAGACGGCACGTCAGGTCCACCACCGACACGTCGGGCGTCGGCACGCGGAACGCCATGCCCGTCAGCTTGCCGTTCAGCACCGGCAGCACCTTGCCCACGGCCTTGG
>JAIKVD010000628.1:0-16666 GCA_024679075.1 Phytophthora uliginosa
CGCCCTCGGCCCCTCCCTCGCCGCCACGCATCCCCGCGCACCCGTCACTGCCGCACTGCCTCTGCCGTCAAGCTCCTCGTCGTCAAGCTCCTCTCGACCGGCACGCTCCCCTCGGAAGGCACTCTCCTCTCGGAAGGCACGCTCCCCTCGGAAGACACGCTCCTCACAGAAGGCACGCCCCTCACGGAAGGCACGCTCCTCTCGCCGCTTCCCCCCTCGTCGCGCTTCCATGGCTGTCAGCTTCCGCGTTGATTCGGTCGTCAAATAAAAGCGATGATTAATGTCTTAATGTATTATTTAAGTTTTTGATGCTAATGCTGGTCGCACTCGGAAGGAGCACTGCATCTACTCCTCTTATTGCTAGGCTAGCGGTGGTTGGTAGCTACGGCTGCAATGCTTATGTAGTATGGGTTTGGTGTGCTGGTATGGTGATCGCCAAGTAATTGGTGACTATTCCAATAATATTGGTGACTCTTCCACCAATGTTGGTGACTCGTTCACCAATTTTGATGACTCTTCCACCCGTGTTGGTTACTCTTCCACAAATACTAGTAGTAATAAACATAAAGAGTTTAACGTACTACATGTCCAGTAGGGGGGGGGGGGGCACAACCCCGGAACGTGAACGTGAAAACGACTGAGTTGTGGCCGGTAACACAGTCGTTTGCACGCTCATGGACATACTGACCTATGTACGCAACACAATTGTAGAGATCAGTCTCTAAATACTATTTTCAAACCGGTAGACACCGTTGTCGTCTGGTTCAGTCTTTAACACAATAATTGGTGAACGTAGGGAGAGCCATTTGCCAAATCCCAATTTTACCGTCAAAGTAGGTTCTGGTCGAAAAATTGTACCGTGGCCGTGAAACAGCCGCAAGAAACATTACCTTACCGATGTAGCGCTTGTTAGGGCATGATCGGTAAGGTAATAATTCGTCAGCAGCCAAGTAGCAGCGAGACGAAGCCTTGTACATGTTGAACCATTTTTCATCTATATGTACAACATTATACATAGCATCAAAACGGTACAATGTACCTCCTACAAAAAATAGTTTTCAAAATATTTTACCGTAATATTGTAAAAACTTACCGATAGGCCTTTCAACATGCGCAAGGGCCCATGTGAGTCGCTGTAGCTTGTGTGCGTCAGAGAGGGTTGGCTTCACACGACAGATGAACCGCCGAAGGACCTTGTTCTTGAGATGACGCTGCAGCGTCGACTTGGGTATGCCGGATGCTGCCTCAAGAGCTCGCAGCGTCTGCCGCTGACATAGCGGTACAGCGGCGACGCGCTCCGCGACTTCTTTCGGGCTGAGGCGGGTCGCCCGTGGCGAGTACGCCTTGCGGGGCTGAATAAGCGCTTCTGGGTCGTCACGGAGGGCCCAGATGTCCTGGATGGACGTGCGGCTCAAACGAAAGAGCTGCTTAGCCCTAGCTACCGTGCCGTAATGAAGACGACCTTCCTTACTAAGCGTAGTAAGGAAGATCGCCACGGCAACACGGATCTTGGGAGTGATGTCTCTGGCGCCGAGCGTGCGGGTCCTGCTGAGCGTTGCTGGGTTGTTCGGTGTGGAGGGTCAAAGTATAATGCGACGATTTAGAACCCACGGCCACCCGTTTTACAATGGCTTTTGTAGCCCTAAACATATTTACTATTGACCAATATAATCATTCTAGCATTTTGGTGTGGGACACAAAAAACCAAATGATCATACTTTGGTGGGACAGAGAAGTATCAATCAATCTAGCGAGCAGACTTAGCCACCATCACCGCCACCAGTCTTGCTTTTTCGGTCGCCGCAGCAACGCCGCAGTGCTGCAGCATACACATAACCCACATACAGACCCCGCTCGGCAAATTTCTCCAAGTCTTCTGTACATTCAAATAACCTTCGTGATGTGGACCACACAACACTGACTACACTCGAGCAACACCAGAAGCCAGTCTTGGTCGGAGGAGCTACTCACCAGTCATCGAGATCTCTACAAACGCTGAAATTTATGAAATCAACTTGGGTAAATTACCCATCATTTTTCGCCAAAAGTGCCTGTAGTACGGGCACAAGTGACTCTAGGTACTCAATGTGCCTCGAGGTACCTCGAGGCACTCAGGCCATGTAACCCTAACTCGCGCTTAAGTACGAGCTTCTCGGTGACTCTAACATCGATCATTATTTAAATTCACGAAAGTACTAAACATAAAAGGGTATCCCTCAAAAGAGGAGATATACGCGCAACGATCTGCCGGACGAGATTCGATTTAACGTTAGAGCCAGAGCTATACAGCCAAATTTTCCTGGTAGTGGTACGGTTACGTACTACGTACAGCCCAATAGGGATATATTCGAGCCTCATTAGCGTGATCACTCAATGAAGTCGCATACAAACTTCAAGTAACACTTCTTATAAATCTGTCATTTCGCTTATACATTGATACGTTTATTTTCGCCGAAACTGTCAAACTCTGACAGGTGAAGGCTTTGATTATAGTTTACGTTAAACTTGTAGATATTTGGTCAAATACATTTCGAGCAATAATGCTAGACTACCGCTCGGCTAAATCCGAACAACACCACGTCAACTCGAGCTCCTTTGAGAACCGCAGCCTAACTAACTACCTTCTGTCTACAAAGCCTCTAACGAACAACAGATCCGAACGCGTTAGGCATCATACCCTGCGCACGTTGTTAGACGAAAGAACTAAAAACATGAAGCCGCTGAAGAAGTGTGTGCTGTTCCAAGTTGATTGCTTTTAGTTGCTGCTATTTAGAACTCCTTGGCCGTCAACTTCTCGTACTCTGCACGAGCACGCTCTGGCCGCAGAGCCACGGCCTCCACCGGATACACGCCGAGAATCTTAATGTCGTCGCGCTCCCGGCAAACGTCGGGTTGTGGTTCGCGGGGTGCAAGCCGTCGCCGTTCGTAGCGTCCGATCGGCCGCCTAGGAAGTCGGGCTTGGAGCTGTCGAAGTTTAGGGCCGGGATGTTAACGGGCCAGTCCTTCACAAGCTGCGCGTGCTTCTGCGTGCGTGAGCTGACCCTTGCCGCACACGGGGCTGTAGTGTTGCAAAACACACAAATACCGTCAGATGTGGGTTTCCACACAAACCACAACAATCGCCGAGTCGGGTCGGCGCTTGTTCGGTCTGCGCAGAGGGTTTTCCCTCGCGGTTCGGCCCTTTCGGGACAGTGAGTGTCTCGCCTTGGCAGACACCGACCAACCACGTCAGTCTCTCCGGAGCCCAGCCGAGCTAGCTGGCTCCGTCCAATCAAAGCCTAAGCGCACCCCAAAGGATGGACGACGGCGCGCGAGCGCTTTTACAGGTCACCGAGTGCAAAGGCAACTCGACTAGAAGTGTCACGGCACCCGGGCACCGTCCCGCCGTGTCGGCGGGACTTTTCTTCGCGCTCGGCGAGACACGCCCCACCCCGGGGCCGACCTTGATCTCTTGGCGCTAACAGTCGAGTACCCTACAAGCTATTCCTCTCGGATACCGACGGCAGCATAATCCAGCCCGTGCCGTGACTCACCGGAAGAGTATGCACTTGCCTTGGACTTAGAAAATACTGCTCTGTTGGTTGTTATATCTTCCGGGCGCCCTGAAGGGGCGCCTCTGCTATTCCTAAGTGCCTTTACAAATATCAAGTGAAATGGCGTGGTTTCGGATCTCGGCCGACCTTTCGCCAAGCTGGGTGCTGCCTGGATTTGGAAGAGGTGACCCTTCGACGCGGCTGGTCCGGATACGGTGTCTACATGTAGATAAGATCCGGATCTCGGCTGGTCCGAATAGGGTGTCCAGATAATGTCAGGAACTCAGCTGGGGCCTTCGAGCCGAGCTGATTCAGGATACCGCATCCGGATGGTACCTTGTACCATTCAGCTGAGTTGCCGCTGTCGTGCTTTTCTCCTAAGGCGTTGGTACACTGTTCCGCTGCGGTCTTGGAGTGGGTCAAAAAATTGATGTTTCCTACACCAATGTCCGTCGCGTCCTGATAGATCTCGCCCGTTGTGATGTCGGCCTCCTCGGGGGATCCCAGGTTGGTGGTATTTCGTCGGAAAAGAGACAATGAAAGACAGCGGCCCCATGACGGAGACAAGAGGGTAGCCACCGAGGTCATGGCGTCTGCCTTTGCGCCGAGCGCGGGGTCATCCCGCTCCATCTCGCCCGTGTTCATGAGTGGCTGCTGCACGTGGCGTGGTAGACGGGTCTTGCACGTTACGCCTTCGGTAGTGGCCGCAGTAGTAAAACGTAGACATGTAGGTAGGTAGAAGTGCTACAATGAATTGGTAGCAGCGAACTTGACAGCACAGTATAGTCCTGCATAGGGTGGGCGGCCGCCGTGATGACCATGCTCGCCACTGTAGTGAAACGTAGACATGTAGACAGGTTGAAGTGTTAAAATTAATTGGTAGCACCACTTAGTGAAACAGTACGAGAATTTTTTACCCGATGACGATTTGAAAATGAACGTGCCGATTTGGAAATAAATGGTTCATGTAACGATGGGGTCATTCCCAATCCAACCGAATTCTCTAGTCGTTTTCAATCGAAGTGTAAGGCCCTGGTTTCTCCGTCGGTGTCTAGGTCTGGGGGTTAACACTCACAGTAATTCCCAGGGACGACCCTCGACAAGTGGCGTCTCGGGGTTTTACCTATATACACTCGTAAACTCGCTAGCTCGTGCTACGCCAACCATAGCTTCGCGCCCAGAGCTCCAAACTCCAGCGCCAACCAGACGCTCGCACCACTCGCCGCTAGCACCCATTCGAGTTCGTGGAGGAGCTCTTCGATGCTACGAGGAACTCGCGCTGGGCACCCTCCATGGGAGAGCTTCTGTCACCGGATTTCTCCCTTGTCCAAGAGCTCCCGCGGAGCCGCAGCCGCAGGTAATACCTGAGGTAGCGCCATCGAAATGATTGTATTTTTGTCTTTCGCACCTACCTCTCGCTCTCGATGCCTATCTCGGAATTATTTTTTTTATACTCACCCCCTTGGGGGTGAGAATTAATGGCCCGTCGGAGAATAAACGCTTGGCCAATCAAAATCGTTTCAGGAAATCCCCAGACACCGACGGAGAAACCAGGGCCTAAGTGCCTTCTTTGTGTTTGGGGATGAGTTCCTGGGCATTCGTTTACGTCGCTCCATGAGTAGCTCCACTACTCCTCGCTTTCAACCATTTCAGCACTATAGCTCTAGTAAGTGCAATATCTAATCCAGAAATTGACATAACAACAAGTACATCATCATATTCATACCCACACAACATAATGAAACCCCACTACCAGCCCAATCCTCTAGTACGAAAATATACAAGTAGGACCAGTTCGTGGCACAGTCAATCAAAATTCGAGTGAATGCGAGTCCCTTGGATAACTTATTCTTTTTGTTGAGAGAGCCAAAAACAACGAAACGTACACAGAAGTGACGTCAAGTAAAACAACGAGCCCTAATTGGCACTTTACCTTCTACCGAGTGCTAAGCGGGCGCTATAGCAGGCGTTAGGTGAACTGTACAGTAGCTGCATGTATAACACTCTGTAGCTACATGGATACTCTCTGCAGTCACTTCAACCGTGTTTTTGCATTCGGAGCTGACCGTGCCAGCTGACTGTGACAGATATTGCCACTCTAAAGAGAAAGCCAAGAACACGACCACAAGTGCCCAAGATGACCTACCACCAAGATGCGACGGGCCCGGCAGACCCATCGTGTTCAACACCATTGCATTGCCAAGCTAACGAGGGCCTGGTACCCCCTCGAAGTGCACAAAACCGATAACTACCACGGAGAGAGAACCTAAAGACCCCTAGCGCTCACTCAGCTCAAGAACCAAGCACTGAGGGCTTGATGACCTCCTCGTGTTCAAGAATTTCGGAAGTAGACCACGACCCCCGGGCCGTTCAAGCATCAATAGTGAGGACCTAAGATTCCTTGCTGCTCGTGATTTCCCCTCCTCTGATCGGAACACAACAGTCAAGATTAGAGAGTGTTTCGTCCGCAATTTTAATTGAGTTTCGCACGCGAAACTGAAATTAATTCGGTTGAATCTGCAAACGAAACTCACGGGATTTGATGCAATGCTGCTCCTAGCGACAAGGAAGCCCATCAGCAGCGACCAACCGCCGCTGATGAACGTGACGACGACGTGTATCACTGCCAGCGCAGCTTCGAGCAGTAGCAGCAGCAGTGACACCACCACCACCGAGAGCGCCAGCACGCGGGAGCGGACCTCACGGACAGGAGCATGAGCTCCTCGCGCGCCAGCTCGCACCGCGTCAGCAGGAACAGCGACGGGCTGTCGCTCGCCAGCACGTGCGACGACCGCGCGCCGTGCATCAACCTGCCGATGGACAAGGAATTCCTCCCGCTGGACAGCCCCACGCAGGACGAGGTGGAGCTGAAGCAGGAGCAGGAGCACGTGCGGGACCAAGTCATCTGCATGATCATCGTCCTGCCCGAGTCCATGCAGTTCTACGAAGGTGCTTTGCGACAAGAAGTGAAGGCTGCCAAGCGGCTGCTGCTGTAGGACAGGCCTGTACTAACGGATTATGGGGCTGCTTGTGCATTTTGTCCCCTTTGCAGACTTATCGTGCGCCATCGCGTCCACGCTGGCTGTGCACGGACGCATGTATCCGACGAGCTTGCACGTGTGCTTCAACACCAACGAGTTTGGCCGTGAGAAAAGGTCATGAAGTCGGAGAGGGTGAACCTTCAAGGAGACACTCGGGGTGCTAACTTGACACTTGTCGGCGTTGCAGCTCGGCTTTGTCCCATGTGGAATGCTCGCAGCTAGCTTTTCCGACTCCCGACGTGGTGTCGCAAACGATATCCTATGCTGAGTCTATCTGTTTGTCTTGATGTGTGCTGCTGTTGTAGATCCTGATCCCGTACGAGCCCATTCACGAAATTGAAAAGACGACGACCCTGGTGTTTCAACACGCTATCCGCCTCGCGACGTTCGACAGGGACGAGTACACGTTCACAAGCTCCTGGGGCAACAACCGCGATAGCTGCTACGACCTCAACCTGAAGACGCGGGACCGCGTGCTGCGATCCACTGCAGTGAACTCCTCGGAAACGCGTTACCCGGTACTGACAACGTCTCATGTAGCCCGAGATGCGTCACCACCATCATCGCAACGCAGTCCTGGATTAGAGCAGGATGGTGACGAAAATGAGGAGGAAAGAGAAGAGGAAGAACCTGTGAGCCAACACGGCCAGACTGGCCATGGAGGCCGTCAGTTGGAAGTGAAGTGAACTCGAGCAAGGTGCAATGATGCTGTTTAATTATTAAGTTATATCAAAATGGTAAGCAAAATTCTACTCACCCAAGGTACAGATAGTTGTAGTCATGGAGGTCGTCCATGGTTGCTTGAGCCGATCGGTTCTCTTCATCGTCTGCTTGGTCTTTATCGTCCTCCTCCTCCTCCATTTCTTCGTCGTCACTTGAGCCCGAATATCCATATCCCTCGCCATCTTAATCTGCCGAATCATGGGCTCCGTATTCCATTCGTGTATTCCTCTTCATCCCCTTGAATGCCAGCTTTCTTCTCCAAGGTTGCGGGGTCGAACATAACTCTGGGAAGCGGCTTCTTCTCCATTCGGTCCCAGTAGAGGGAAATGAGTATATTGACTTTCACCAAGCTGAGGTTAACTCGTTGATCAGAGTAGACGAACTTGTGAGAACCGCTGATGATGCCGGCATCGTGAAAACTCTCCGAGCAATCCTAGACAAGATTGGATGCGTGTCGCGCTCCTCGCCCCACCACTCCAGAGGCGCCGTACGGGACTCAATACGTCGCTGTTTCGGCGCTCAATCCCGCCTAAAGTTCAAAAATACGCCAGCTTCGTGAAAACCTTGATCTACTCTCTTGCTTGTACCCCAATAACTTCGCGAGTTTGCGGATCTGATTATTGGTTTTCTTCCGACCATCGCCAACGAAGCCATTTGAGTCTAGGGACGGATCCAAGAAAAAAGCAATGCACATGACATCGGTGTGCAGCTTATCCCATCTTCCTTTGGTCAAAACGCAAATTTCCCCAGCCGTACTGACCAAAAACTTAGGATCACAGTAAATAGGCAGTTTGAGAAGGTCATTCAATGCATTGAAATGTAGCAGTGGCCGGACTCCAAAAGTTGCAGCTTCTTGATGATCGGCTCCAGTAACTTCGTTTGTGTGACGTTCGTCCCGATCCCGATGGTGGCGACCGGCGCGCTGAACAACGCCATGTGGATCGTGTACTGCCCCATGATCGGGAGCTGGTTCTGTTCGCCGGTAACGTCATGTGCTTGTCCGTCAACGCAGTGAACTCGATCTTGTACGTCATCTACAACCCCAAGACAAACCCGCTGCGTCTTGAGGCGGATGACCCAGACGCCTTTGGCGCCAACCCCACGGGAGTTGAGCCTGTATCTCTTTCCATCGCGATTTCACCGATCCCAGGCGACGGCGACGTCAAAGTCAAGAACAAAAAGACCTCACAGAGTCCAGTCTACAATGCAATTTGTTCGCCGATTGCTGAGGCGCCCTCAGACTCCAGCAACCGTGTCTAAATCCAATACATGTCGATGAACCACCTTCTTCGCACTGTCACTTGGTGAATCTTTATCTGGCTGCGCGGAGTCGGTCAACTCCGACACGAAGTCACAGCAAAAGGTTCGATTCACCTAAACTTCTCTTCGCCATTATGCAGACCGAAGAGGGAGAGAGTGAGCCTATGCACACGAGTGCTCAGTCCAATGCCTCTTCCTACAGTAGTACAGCTTCAGCTAACTGCGCCACATCTTGCAGAAGCAAGTTGTTTTCACCAAGAATTCCATCCCATTCATCCACCTCGTTACCGATAAGCCTTGAATACATTCTTCAGTTTCTGAGTCGACTCCAGTCGCAATTGTCCTGAGATGCATGCATTCCATATTCGGAGCCACTGCCAGAACATTAATCAGATTTTGGCGAGCAGGATTTGACCACCCATCCAACTCGAATGCGATAAATATCTGTTTCATCAGCACACGAATTTTCTGCTCCATGCGTTCATCATATGACCGCTTCAGAAATGGCTCACCCACCTCCTTGGCAGCGGGAACTTTAACGTCGGGGTCACAAGTACCATGCGCCAGAGTAACGAGCAAACGCTGAAAAGATCCCAACTCAACAGAGCGAGACACCGACGCCAACTCGAAAATGGAGTCAGCGACTAGTTTATTCACTTGGGCTTGCGTCACGATATATGGCATCAGTGGCTGCTCTTCAGGATCTTCTCCACCACTATGCGGTATATCCATGTCCCCAGTGTTAAAACTTCTTCGCCATGCCGCTTCTTTCTCGCGCTCTGCAGATGCACGCTTCCTCTTCTTCTTCTCCACAATCGAATACCCATCACGCTTGATCAAATGACTCTCAAGTTTGTGTGGCTTCGGGTTCACAATCCCAACAGGGCAGCGCTGGCACATAACACTTCCACTAGTTGTAGGCTCATCGAAAAGCTTCCAGACATCGCTTTTTGAGCGCCCTCCAGGCATCGCTGCTCCACGAAGACGACATATTAGTGCACCCCATGACCAGCGCCTTCTTGGCTTCCTGCTCACCGTCACTATTCTCCTTGAGTGGCTGTTGGACTTCCCCAGGAATTACAGACTTGCGCGGCTCACCCCAGAGTGCGGAATGAAGTTGAAGCACGGAGTGCGCACTCAAATTTTGGAAAAGAAAGTCTAGATATAGGGAACTTGTTCATAAAAGATGCATGTTCGAGTTACGTCGACGAAACTCGAGCTAACGCTCGCGAAACATCGGTACTAAACGGTTTCGTTCGCAAAACTCGGATGAAACGAAACGAAACTAGGTAGACTTTTTCCGGGGTCGTATACGGGTAGGGGTCGGCTTTTCAAGAGGTATGATACTGGCTCGTGAGCTCCTCGTTTGCACCGCCAATTTCGCTTCGCTCATGGCGGGCAAGGCGTCGGTAAATTGATATCACCTCCCTGTAAGGTCAACTACTCCGGCCCACGCGCCGACCATTGCAGCCTCTGAGGACGCAGATAAACACTTGAGATTTGTATTGAAAACCCCGACCCAAACAGCCGATCATACCCGTATACGACCCCGGCAATAATCTACTACGAAACTAAACTCACTCTAGTCAAGATACATACTCGCCTTGGTGTGGGGCCCTAATCGACAGAACAAGGACTTCGGAGAGGACCCGCTGTAACGGCACCCCACCACACGCAAGGCCGAAGGGAAAGACCGAAGTGAACAGCTTCGCGGAAGACAGGCAGAACCTTTATAGGTCTGTTTACCACACTGAGGCTCCATAAGAAAGTTTTTAATACTCAAACCCCTCTCGCGCTCCGGCAACGTAGATGTCGCTCCCGAACTCCAGCCTCTTGTTGGCGCTGTGCGCAGCTTCGCAGACGCGCGCTCGCTCGCTCGAGTAAAACTCTAGAGGAACTTAGGCGAAGGTTACATCACGAGCGACGGCGCTGGGAATGGCAGCGACACGTTCGAATGCACCACTATATCACTGTCGACTACCTCAAGAACCCCGATTCTTCCTCCTGGATGGATACGTGGCAAAATGGTACTGATAAGAACATGATCAACGTCACTAGCTTGTCTAGGTACGTAAACTTGGTTTAACTCCAGTGATGGTGTTGCACTAAGGTATGCGTTGTGGTGCTGTAGGGCTTCATTCAATATACTGTTGTCAAGATTCGCGCCCCATTACGAGATTCCGATATTCAATTCCAAGGGGGGGGGGGCTCGGAAGCTCCAGCACCACCATCAGGTGTTGGGGCTATTGCTAGCTTTTTACGTAGGCTGCGAACATCGCAGTAGGTTGTGTATAATGTTTGGTATACCCCCTACTACCCTCACGCGGGTTTTGAACGCTGCCGAAGACGCTCTCACGGCGGCGCTATCTGGGTTTGCACCCGCTAGGATTGTGTGGCCGTCGTTCGCTAGGCAGAAAGCTTTAGCCCGCCTGGTGGCGGCTAAAGAGCCCATGCTTCAGTTCACGTGGGGGTTCTTGGACGGGAAGAACTACAAGGACGCCTGGTGGCGGCTAAAGAGCCCATGCTTCAGTTCACGTGGGGGTTCTTGGACGGGAAGAACTACAAGGTGACTGGTTCAAGATGTATTTATTTCTGTTACAACAATTCTTAACGGCTTCGTCTATTGTAATCCATTGTTCTAGGTGCAGCAGCCTCCAGATCGTGACATCCAGAATTCCCACTACAATGGCTGGCTGCACAACAGACACGCTGTGCTTTTCAGCGGACGGGTTGATCGTGTGGGCAAAGCATAACTGCCCTGGGTCTTGGAATGATGGAGATCCAAGTCTGGACTTCCGACGCAAATTAGCGTCGACCGATCTAAATCCTGATCAACGTTACGGCGTGGTTGTTGACAGTGCAGTTCCCTGCAGCAATGATATGACCGGTAAGACTCTCACTCCGTTGAAGGAGGAGATGTCGGTCGTTTGGTTCCTTCTGTTCGGGCGGCGGCAAAAGCACTGTCGGGGGCTATAACTTCTATTAGGCAGAGTGCGGAGTGGGGAATGGGATCCATCGAGAAGGTCTACCACCGTCTTCTGATTACTCTACCCTACGCCAAGCTCAAGCGGCAGCAGCGCTTGGACATCTATTCCGACTTGACAATTTTCGAGTCCGTACTGTTGGAATCAGCGAAATACGCACCACCTTCGTTCACGGAAAAGAGGACAGGAGATACGACAGTTTGGACTAAGCACGCGAAAATACATGTTTCATTAACGCAGGATATGTATAAAGCAGCTACTTGTTTTTCTGCATCATGGATATAAGGAGCATCATTTACTCATGACGTTGGCGGGCTTCGCCGCAGTCAAGTTCAAGCCGAGTTTCGAATTGCCGCCGTCGCTCAGCTTCCTCTTCACGACGTTCAGCTCGCGCTTGTTCCTCTCTTTTCTCTGTAGCAGCGCGTTGTTCCTTTTCATCCTCACGAAGTTGCTGGCGTTTAGCCTCTACGACCGCCGCCTCCGCACGTCGTATCTGAACGCGTTCTTCGCGTTCTCTCTTTTCGACGGCGGCCCGATCGTCGCGCTCCCGCTTCTCATCTGCACGACGTTCTTCACGTTCCTCGCGACGCCGTTTTTCTTCTGCTTCTGCTCTGCGATCGGCGTCCTCGCGAAAAAGATCAAAACCTCCTTCATGTCGGAGCCCATGCCTGCCTGAGCCCGCTCTGCCTCTTTCAATTCTTTTTCGATAGAATCCATTCTCTTGTTGGCACGCGCGCTCTTCGTTGAAGCATACGTGGTAGGCCCTGAACTTTTAGTGGCAGGTTGTTTTGACTTAGCCCCTGCTGTACGACCCCCATCTCTTCAAAGTTATCGCGGAGGACGCGAAGATCTTGCCCACCGAGGCGATGTAGTACTAAGCCGTCTGTGTCTCTCCGCCTCCAGTGCATCCGTTGCTGCGCGTTCAGGATTCCTGGTCAGGGTAGGTCCGTCTTGCGAAGCTACCGATGGAAGAGGCCGGTTGACCCGAGACCGGGGGCGTCCAGCAGCTCGGGGGGTAGTCGGCGTGGGCGTAATCGAAGACCTTGAACTCAGTGGAGTGCCATCCGTCGACCTCGGCGAGGGGGTACTGAGATCGAAGACCCCCTTCGGTCTCGCTTGCACGACGTTCGGGGCGTTGGATTGCAAGATCTCGCCATCGATGTTCAATAGGTCCGGACTGTCCTCCTCCCTGGCTTCCTGGTCGGAAAACGTGTGCTCAAAGTCTGCAGCGAAAGCAACAGGCACGCAACCATGTGAGGTGGCCACAGTGCCCACTAAGACGCGCTCGCTGCCATGTTGCTCCGACATCGTAGGCATGAGCGTGCCGTTCTGGACAGTTGTGATGCCGGGGGCTTCTTGGGACGTGTCCAAGTCCGAGCCCTTCTCGTTCTATTCGAAGCCCACTGCCGCGTCCGGGTCCTCGTCTTCGTCTTCGTCCTGGTCATCCTCCTCATTACTACCGCTGCCGTCACCGCCTCCAGCAGGATCTCCTTTCTTATTGCCCGCCACATCCGTAGCAGCGTCGACTTCACGCAGCAGATGCGCGCCATCCTCTCCGTTGTCGCGCTCGTCGTGGGAGGTATGCGCGCCGCCCTTCCTTTCAATAGCATATTGTAACTCATGGGCCAACAGGATCGTTCGTTGCCTTCTCGAGCGATGGTCGCCTTGATTGCCCGTGGGCTTGGGCTTCGCGTACAGCTTGCGGAATTTCCTCCGCAGCGAATCGAAGTCGCGCGATGCCCACTTTCGATCTTTAGTAGCGTTGTATTCGGCAGCGACTTGTTCCCACATGTTGCGCCCGGTAGGAACCAATTTGACGGCCATATCGCAAAGATGTAACTCCTCCTTGTCGCTGTAGTTGCTGTACCCTGGTCGGCGCCCTCGCTAGACACAGATACCTCACAGTATTAGCCGTCATGACCGCAGATAGAGTGTTAGCATCTACGACAATCGAGAGCCTCACCCCCATGTTGGCTGCGGCGCTTCGTGTCGGTCTCGGACTCTGGCCCGGAGAGGGGGGGAATGAACCCATGGAGCTTGTCGGGTCAACGTATTGGCTTTTGTATACTACGGAGGTGTGTCGAGGCTTCGAAATTCTCAAGATTCAATTACACAACTTATACATGAATGTAGTGTAGACTTTGCGACTCTCCACCCAAGCAAGATAGGGGTTTAAGCGCCTGCAGCACCAGCAGCGTATCCGGGGGCATCATTGCCTTGAGCATCTGCGGTACATCTGTAGTCAGCGTCTCCGTGGTCTTCAGTGCCTCCGTGGCCAGCGTATCCGGGGGCTCCACCGCCTTCGTGGCTAGCGCGTCCGGGGGCTTCAGTGACAACAGCATCCCCATGCGTCTCCTACAGGTCGCGATGCTGGCAGCCAGACCCCCCCACAGCGACACGAGAACCACAGTTTGTCACCGTACGATACGGTGACTTCTTCGCCCGGATACACGTCTCCGACGGTCACGACAACAACTGTAAGCCGCTGGCCAGTTTGGACTTCGTGGAACCGGGCGCATGGGTTACAGGCGCGGTTCATGAACCGAAGCTTGCCACCCTCGTGAAGAGCGTCAATTCCGACGTACTTATTGCCCGTCGTGCGTGTGCGGAGATGCATGCGGTATCCGTCGTTCGTGGGCCGTTCTTACAGGGCGGTCCTAACAAGTCCAGTAGCCCCAGGCACTGGCCAATGACCTCCCCCGCTGGGATTGCCGACGTGGCCACCAAGCCGCGCATACCCGTTCGCATGTTCCGGCCAATGGCGACAGCACGGCTTTCGTAATGAGCGTTCCCACACTCTGCCCCATAGGCGCAGTTGTACTCCGAGCAGAAGCGGCTGCTGCCCGCGTTTTAGGCAAGAAATCGCGTTGCAGCGCTGTAGCCCGGCGAACTGGTCTGTGATGAAGAGGTCGATGGACGCGCAGCCGGTAGTGGAGATCAGACAAACGTCGCCGTTTCGGCGTCGTCACTGTCGGACTCGAAGACCTCAGCATACCAGGCAGGCATGTCGGCAGAAACTCTCCGCTTCCGTCCGCGAAATGGACTCTGTGGAGACCACGGAGCCACAGTGGTTGCTTGAGAGCATATCACCGAGGATGCCGGCGATCTTGGACCCGCTGGCTCCGTTTCAGTACTCGCAGGTGATTGCAGGACTGAAGCTTGGCTCAATTCAGAAAGTCGAAACTCCGCAAGAGGAGCTACTTGCATCGTCACCGCCTCGTTGACGGGCCGGGGCAGTGAAACACGACCAGACCTCGTTCTGGGTGATGCCTCTCGCAGCAGCGTTTCAGCTGCAACTGCAGTGGAGTCGGCGCCGGGTAGGGGTGACGGAAGATCGGTCTCGGTACGAGATGGTCGGGTGATCCTCGTTTCTAGCGGTCCGGTGCGCGTAACCCGTGTTGGCTTGACGGTAGTCGTCGGGATCGTGACGGTCCTAGAGACCCACGTCTTCGTCCCATCCGAGACAGAGCTACGCCCAAAGCGCGGCGAATCCGAGGCCCACGTAGAGTCAAGGTCGACGGCGGACGAAGCCACTGCGACGTCTGGCACGGGCGCATCGGCCGCAGTGGTCTCACTGCGTGGTGCAACTGTAGGGCTTCTAGGTAGGACCGGCATGCACGTCACGTCCTCAGACTGCTCAGCAGTGGCAATCTTGCGACGCGTAGGTGTCAAAAAGCTCTGCCCTTCGGAGGTGTCGAGGGCAGCAGCCGCATGGGGGCGCTTGTTCGAGGTAGGAATCATGCTTGCATACAAGAGACACAACGTTATCCGGTCTGAAGCTGTAACGGGGTAAGAAGTACCGTCACTAGCGTACACTATGGTTGCAAGAGGAAGCTCGCAATAGTAGAACCAAGTTATAGGTTTGGGGAAAATTTAACTCTGTTTATTTATGGAACGGGGGCAGAGGCCTCCCGTCCTCCTGTGAACCACTCAAATCTAAGTCGATGCCTGATTGGTTGAAATGGGTCTGGCTCCCCACTTTCACTCAATCAGGTAATGACAACAGGACACACGCTAGCCGTGTGCCTGTACCTACTTTTGTGTATGTAGCCATGTGGCTTCTACCTACTTATTTAACTCTGTCTACCTACTTGTGTAACCGTAACCAGCCCGTTACATCACCCCCCTCTCAAAGTTGCACTCACCCAACGTGAGTGCTGTCGCAACCGTCGTCGAGTCCGCTCGGCAACGTGCAGCCGAGTGGGGTGCTTCAGAGGGACATCGAGACCTTCTGGCGCGCGATAAGCAAGTGTAGGCCGAGGGGAACATGACGCTACGATCGGTGGATCTCGTAGTGAACGACGTGGCTCCTGAAACGTCTATGTCAACACTCCTTGAGGCGTGATCGTCATCGCTTTCGTCGCGGCTGTTCGCGCCGCGACTGTTCGCTGGAATTTCATTGCTGGTGCTGGACTCAACGGCGTCGTCATAGTCCAGGAACTCACGTCGCGGGTACTCGTGAGCGATGGCGCTCAAGAGATCATGGTCGCCTTCCAAGCTGCCGTCGTCGGATACCAGTGCGAGCGTGGCCTCGTACTCCTTCACGACGTCTGGAATGTCCTCCATCAGGCGCTTTCGAGGCTCCCACGTATCCTCCTCTGGCGGGCATCCAAGCCAGCGGACCCGATAGTGCCTTTCGGTCGCACGCGCCCGACGGTACGTCGACGCCGTACCCAATGCGCGAGCCCTACGCGTATCATGATCCACGATGCGCTCGGCAATCCAGCGCCGAGCGCCTGACGCATCAACAAGCAGGGGCGGACCATCTCGGCGAAAGGTCGTCTCGTTGAGGCGAAGCGTCGCTTCAGAGCCACGACTCTGAAGGGTCGCCGGTTTCGGCAATTTCGGCAGTTTCGGCGGCTTCGGCGACTGTCGAGGGCCCTCGCGGCTCCGAATCGACACATCGCTCGGAGCGCCTGACGATTCAGCAGTATCAGCTGATGGTGCGGGAGACCGATCAGACGAGAGGCGACGCGATGGAGGCTCAGGACCTCGCTGAGTCTGCGCGCGAGTGTGCTGCGGCTGCGGAGACTGCTGCGACTCGGTCGGAGCAGGGGCGGCGCGCGATGATGGAGCGGCTTCGGCATCTGGAGTCGCTCGTCTACGGAGGGCCACACTCGGCGAC
>JAIKVD010000629.1:0-16659 GCA_024679075.1 Phytophthora uliginosa
GCCATGCGCTTCGGGTCGCGCAGCACCGTCATCCGCGCCGCCTCGTCGTCCATGGACTTGGCTGACGACAGCATCGCCGCCGCCTCTTGTGTCAAATCTGCGCAGCAACGAGAGTCTCAATCTCAGTTTCACGTCGATTAATGGTGTGCCCCTGGTGTACAAAGAATGATGGTCGATCGAACACAGTGGTACACCTCGTTTTCAGTAGGGCGGACCATATAGAAAGTGACACTCAATACGTTTTTGTTCGCACATAATGAACATACTTTTAAATTAATGGTATATGTGTTATGCAAGGTTATGTGCTTACAGTGCAGCAAATTCCAGAGTGTGTCACTGTAGGGGTCTCTGTTTCCCAATGATGCGAAGCGCAAAGCAGGAGCAGGATGAGGACCCTCGCGAGGTGGCCTCCACCGTCGAGCGCCGGCGCGTGGAGTATCTGCGCCGCCACCGCGAGCAGATCCAGCAGCGCTACCGACTCGAGGCGGTGCGCTACACTGCGGAGACTGTCGTTGTCATCAAGTGTTGACCTATTTATTCGTGTACTTACACTAGGAGCGGCGTGGGGAGGAGCTGGAGGCTGATGTTGCTGCAATGAAGGCTCGGAGGGATGAAGTTCGCGCTGCAAAGGCAGCACAGAAGGACAAGAAGCCTGGGAGCAATGCACCGGCATCTACGCTAAAGCCGGCGCGAAGTTTGCCGAGCATTTACGCTCGCGTCGACGATCTGGGGGACGAAGAGCTGCAGTTGCTAGCAAGTCGGCTGCAAGCTGACAGCAGTGAGACGCAGATGAATCTGCGCGGGAAGTACCATGCGCGATACATGAAGGATGCGTATCCGATCGCAGGCTCGCAGCTGACGCTCGAGAAGCAGCGCGAGATGGAGGTCGCTGCCAAGAAGAAACTGTTGCTCTCCGAAGCGTCATCGCTGGCTGAGAGGGGTTCTTATGGCTCTAGGAAGAAGGGCGGTGTCCTTAGCCTTGGCTTGGAGCGTGCACACGGTCGATCAAAACTGGAACATTACGTTGGCAAACTCACGACGCACCTGAAAGGAGAGCAGGAGCAGGTGCGAAGGTCAGAGGCCGAGCGCCAAATCCGGCTGTGTGGGGTACAGCATCGTGAAGGCATGGAACAGTTCTGGAGGTTGATGCACACAGCTCCAAAACGGTGCGTTGTCCGCTTTGTGTTGTGGTTGACCATGGAACTAACGTGGGGCTTGCTGTATTGTTGCTCAACTCGTGCTCATGACGACAGTGAAGTGATCGCGTGGCTAAAGTTCCACTTGTTCTTGGACGTTAACGTACCCGTGCGTTTTGCTTCAAAGGGCAACGCGGATGAGATTGTCGTGTATGAAGACAGAACGTTAGGGCTGACGCCTCTAATGGCAGCTTGTCGCGCCTTGTGCGTCGAGCTCGTACGATGCCTGCTGGACCACGGTGCAGTCGTGTGGCTTGCTACCGCTAACGGGGATACTGCATTGCATTTCTTGTGGAGAAATTGGTTGTTGGGGGCTACAGATTCGGTGAAGGATGTGGCCGCTCTAATGCTGCGGAGTCAGCATGTTCAAGACATCATCAAGGATCTGATAGCACAAGGATGTGATGTTAATGCCCAGGTACAGTACAATGGGCATCACGCTTTCGTTCGATGTGATGGGATATTCTCTAACATTTCTTTCGTCTACAACTTGATAGAACGCATTCGGGGAGACTGCACTGCAGTTCTGCTCTCGAAATGGTCTTCACGACTGCGCAAAGCTACTTCTAGCTAACGGTGCTGACGCGTTTATTCGTGACCGAAAGGGAGTTTCCGCCGTGCAATATGCACGGGATCATAACTACGAGAGCTTGTATCAATTGCTTCTTCATTACAATGCGATTGAGCAAGTGCGTGCCAAAGAGAAAGAGCGACACGAAACAACTACTCTACTCAACCAAAAACGCGGGGCGTTGGCAGCTACTTGGTCTCAAACACGTATGTACATGTACAGCATTCACGTTGGATACATGTACATGGTAGTTGACAGTTTATGTCATTCATGATCAGCGGAGCATTTCTTCACCAAACTGAAGGTGGAGCAGGAGCGTGCGGGTCATCTGCGGAACCAATACGTCGACTGCAGAGGGCAAGTAATTGTATGCTCTGATGAGGACAAATAACCCGTCGTGGAATTGCATAAAAATCGTCTAGATTGTGATATTAGCTGCGTACGAATCCCATCGTCGTCTAAGCGATGCTTACTTTTTGTTCAGGGATTCGCGCACAGCCTGTTCCTGCATGGCACTAGCGCCACGCTCCTGGAACTGTTCCAGACTGCTGTTCATGGCCTCGAAAGCAGCCTCAACTGCGGCCTCGTCGCCGCCCTCAAGCGATTTAGTAAATGCAGCCGCCTGCGGCGGACATATGATGCGGCCCATGCAAAGCTGCAGAGCCATAGCTGCCTGCGAGCACTGCACTTCGTTGCTGCACGTCCTGACCTCCTGCATGCAGCTCTTGCACGTGTCCTTGACCTTCGCGAACGTTTGCTCAACCTCTTCCACGGACAGCGGCTCCGGAGCATCCTTCTCTTTCTGGGCACGCTCCACCAGCGCAGCGCGAGCAGTGATATCGGGGCCCTTCATGTCGTTAATGAAAGCCATCACCGGGAATTTAATGCGGTCGACCAGAGCACCCACCGAGTCCACAGCGGGACGAGCATACATGGAGATGCTCTTGACCTTGTCAGCCGAGTGCAGCTCCGGCACCTCATCCTGTGCAGATTTGTCGTCGTCGAAGTAGTAGTCGATCACGTAGCGCACCTGCGTGTTGTCGCCGCGCAGAACTGTCCAGTCGTGGCGGTCAAAAGGCTCGCCGTATCCGAGCATGCTCTTAACCCACGCAATGGGCGTGAGCTTGTCCGGGCGGCCGCAGAACTTGAGCAGCTTGGAGGCTTCAAGCTCCGGGTGGCACACCTTCTCGTAGTGCTCCACCTGCGCCCAAGCGCGCTCGTTCATGTTGTTGTGGATGGAAACAATCGCCTTCACGTCGCCCTCATGGACATCCTCGCCCTTGCCCTTGCGCCTGAGCGCGTTGAAGAACATTTGCTCTGACGGGTACAGCCACGTGCCCTCAGTTCCGCCCTTGGGGATCGTGGACTGCACGCGCTCCTGCGGCAGCGGGTAGCGCTGCTCGTTGTTCGGGTCCTGGTTCGGGTTGTACGGCATCATGTTGGTCGGGTCGATGCGCTGGCTGTACACGTTGTAGATCTCGCTCTCATTCTTGCCGTCCTTCACCACGGGGCAGCCTCCAGCCATGGCGTCGGCCACAGTCGGCTTCTTGTCGTGCTGCACCGGGCAGCCCTCGATCTTCTTGGCGTCGTCGTGCTGCACCGGGCATCCTTCGGATGATACTTTCTTAGCGTCATGCTGCACCGGGCATCCTTCGGATGATACTTTCTTAGCGTCATGCTGCACCGGGCAGCCGCCCTGCTTGCTGGCAGCAGCAGCGTCGGCCGCGGCAGGAGTGCTCACCTGGTTGCCCATGTCGATTCGTCCGTCTTGCGAAAGTGAGCTGTGAACGAACGAGCGGCTACGCAGAGGCACTCCGTTAAAGTTCGATGACGTATCCCAAACTAGCGCTATTTTGGGATTCCGTACCTAGCTGCCTTGTCTATTGATAACCGAACTTAACGTCGACAATCCTGTTTACAATTCCCAAGATGCGGAGAATATAACTAACCGCTCTTTGTAGCATAGCTTGACAGTCATTTTCCGATATGAAGGCACTTGGTTGGCCTGTATCGGTCCTGCTGGAGCGTTGGTGGTGGGGGAAGCCCACGCCGCATCAATACCATTGTCCTTATTGTCTTGTGAGGTACGCGATCGGATCCGTCCGCGCGCTAATTGTCTACGGCTGCTGGAGCTCGAGCGGGAAGCTGCGCTCGTGCTCACCATATAGCAGAGACGTGCAGCTGCCCATCGCCAGCATGCAGCAGCCCCAATAAACGTCGCACGTGTAGGTTAAAACAGAAAGACTGATGGAGTTGTTGCGCTTGCCTCTGCAGATTCTCCACCATGAAGCTCAACATTGCCAACCCCCTGACGGGTGCCCAGAAGGTGCTCGAAGTCGATGACGAGCACAAGCTCCGCGCTTTCTACGACAAGCGCATCTCCCAGGAGATTGAGGGCGACGTGCTCGGCGACGAGTTCAAGGGCTTCGTCTTCCGCGTGTCCGGCGGTAACGACAAGCAGGGTTTCCCCATGAAGCAGGGCGTGCTCTCGAACGGCCGTGCCCGTCTCCTGCTCTCCAAGGGCAAGACGTGCTACCGCCCCCGTCGCAAGGGTGAGCGCAAGCGCAAGTCGGTGCGCGGCTGCATTGTCGGCCCGGACCTTTCGGTGCTCAACCTGGTGGTCGTCAAGGCCGGCGAGGCTGACGTCCCCGGCCTGACCGACGTGCAGATCCCGCGTCGCCTCGGCCCCAAGCGTGCCTCGAACATCCGCAAGCTGTTCAACTTGACCAAGGAGGACGACGTGCGCAAGTACGTGATCCGTCGCAAGTTCGACTCCAAGACGGGCAAGAAGAACGACAAGGCCCCCAAGATCCAGCGTCTTGTGACCCCGCGCACGCTCCACCACAAGCGCCAGATTGCCCTCAAGAAGGTGCAGCAGCGCGAGAAGGTGCAGCGCGAGGCCGCCGAGTACAACCGCCTCCACGCTCAGGTGCGTTTCATTCCTCTATTATGCTGTGCATTAACTTGTAGCTGTGTGCCATGATACTGACTTTGTATGCGCGAATGTTGGAACTATCCTGCTCCTTTTTCGCCTTATGGCACTGCAGCGCGTGAAGGAGCAGAAGGACCGTCGTGCCAGCGAGATCGCCAAGCGTCGCAGCAGCCGCAAGGCCTCGTCGGTCAAGGCGTAAGCTGTGACACTCTAGCGGGCTCGGAGCCCTGGGCTCAGCCTCACCTATTGAAAGGTGGACGGTCCTGGGGCATCTCTCCTCTGCAATACGTGTTGTTCCTTGCACCCTGTCATTTTGGCAAGGTGTGGGTTCGAATAACTAACAGGACAAAAGGCAATACACAATGCTCCATTTGGCAAACAAACGATTCTTATCTTCCTTCATTCATGTTTGGCTTGACAATCAATTCGTGTCCACAATGATGATTTCCTGTGTGACGTTTGATGTAGTAAAACGCTCAAAGCTAAGTTGTCATATCTTGTGTATTTTAACCCTTTAATTAAGGGTTCTTGAGAGTTGAAAGCTGGTTAGCATAGTCCTTGGCTATCCTTGCCTGCAGGTGGGCCGACAACTGAATACTGTAACCAAGCGAGCTACGAAGATAATGACAGAGGAGCCAGCACAGGCATTGAGCTGGCTTCTTCTCTGCCCACATCGAGATTGCGCGTTAGGCTGGTGACGGTTTGACGACTTTGCTTTATATTCCCAAGTGTTGATCATCGTCCTCCACGCATGTGGTGACCCGGCTGCTGCATGCCCGCAGGGCCATATCTCTCCATGGGACCAGCTCCTCGGCCGCCCATCATGGGGCCAGCACCTCGTCCTCCCATCATGGGACCATTTTGGTTGATATAAATACTCTCGGGGCCGTTAGCAGGCACCGGCTGAACATGCGCGTAGTGGCAGTTGCCTCCGTGCTTGCAACCCATAGGCGAGGCAAAATACCTGCAGGGCAGCGTACCTCGGTTCTTCTTTGATGGCCGCTTGGACTGCGGTGCGTCGGCCATTAGGCCGATGTGGGGAGCGCCCATGGCATCCGCCTTCCGCTTTCCAGGCATAAAGGGCCCTCCTGGCGGGCCTTGCTGGGGCGGATACTGCTGCTGGTACTGGTGATCATAGCCCGCACCAAGACCCATATCGCCATACTGCTGCTGCTGACTACCATAATGACTAAACGCTGGTGGGGGCCCACTAGCATTGGGCGGCGCTTGATAGCGGCCGCGACGATACTGATCCACAATTTCAAACACACGAGCATCTGGAATGCGGTTGCCATGGCGCTGCGCCTCCTCCAGCACCTGCGGCACCACGTCGGGGTTGTCCAGCAGAACAGCGACCGTGTTCTCCTGCAGAGGACCCAAGGCTTCACGCAACTTGCGATCCGCCTCGGGGTCTTGCCGACCATTGTACTCGCTGCGATCGTTGAAACCACGCTGATCATAGCCCGGTGCTTGGCTGTACCCTCCAGAAGGATATCCCTCTCGAGAATAGTCAGGCGGGGCCGATGAGGTAGGTGGAGCCATCATGGCAGCAGAGCTAGGCTCGCCTTCAACCACATCGCTCAGCGGGATCTCTAAAGGTGGCCCACGCTGAGGCTCGTTGACGCGTTCCCACTCCTTCGGACTCGGAATCGGCATCTCCCCAGCTAATACTTCGTACTCGTCCACATGACGCCGACGACTGTCCTGGACGTGCATCTCATCAGTGACGGCCTTGATGTCGACACGCGCTGCCACAGCTTCCGGCAGACGAATAAATGCTGGGGTAGTCCACTCGCGCGACTTTGAAGCTGCTACAGCCGGCGGCACCTTATGCTGCTGGGCGAGCAGCGCATGTCGCTCGTTGGCATGCTCACGAAGCTTGGCATCCTTAAAGCTCTCGTCATCGTGACGTGGGTCGTACGGTACAAGATCGCGCCACGACTCGATCAGTTTCACCTTGACAAGTTCCTCGCCGCTCTCGTCAGCCCACCGAATGCGTTTGCGTTCTTTTGGGGAGGAACTCGAAGTTGAAGCAGCCTTAAAGCTTTGAATGGTGGGAAGGGGCATGGACGACAACGCATCGTCCACGCTGCTCGTAGCCGAGATGGAGCCTTCGCTTGTAGACAGAGAGTCGCCCATCTTGCCATCGCTCGAGCTGGTACTTTCAACGCCCTTGCTGCCGGTAGACGAAGTGGCCTTCTTCTCCGCCACAGTCGCTGCAGCGGCGGCATCCTTGGCCGACTTGCGCTGCATGAGATTTCCAATCAAGTCACTGGACTTCGACACCGCATTGCCACCGCCGAAAGGTAGCCGCTCTAACCGCTTGATAGTACGCTTCTTCAATACCTTAGACTGCTTTGCAGGCACAAGCTTGGCAGCAACTGAGCTAGAGGCAGTCGAAGGAGCTTCCTTTGCGGAAGAGGCTGTTGTTGACGAGGACGGCTTGCTCGCGCTGGCAGAGTCCTGAGTCTTCTCTTTGACAAGCGACGAGGGTGCCGGCGACTTCTCTTTCTCTGTAAACTTGCTACGCCAAAACTTGAGAAGATCCTGAGCTGCGCGCTTGACCCGCTCTTCGCGAGCGTTCTTGCGCAGCTTGACGATAGGCTCATTGATACGTGCTTCCGTAATACTAGTTAATTGCAACGGTAGAGTCTGCAAGACTTCTAACAGTAGAACCAGCAAGTCGTTGTGTTGCCACGCCACAGCCGATTCGACCCAGGCACGCGCGAGGCGCAGGCCGCCGCTCTTCTCAAAGGCTCCGGCACAGGCGTGAGAAAGCTTAACGTCACTTGCGGTGGAGGTGGCACGGAGCACCACGAGTGCTAGAGTTTGTTCAGGCTCCGTCTTGCAGCGGGGCAGAATCTTGAGGAACACCGGGAGGTTTGAAATTGAAGACACGCGAAGCTCACCATCCACGAGCGACAGCAAAGAGGCCTCTGTGCTTGACGGCGTGAGCTTGGAGCTGTTGCTGCGGCTCATCATGTTCTGAAGTACGTTCGGGACCTAGTGGTAAGACAAGACACCAACAACACAGTGAGAACTCGAGTCCACAGAAGATATCAACAGCATTCACATCGCCAACTCACCGACTGGTCTGCGGGTAGCTTCACCGGAGCTGGCGCTGGTTGCTGCTGGACTGGCTGCGGCTTGAACTGTGGAGCACCCATCGACATCGGTTGGGACACCATGCCTTGGAGGCCGAACGCCGGCTGAGTTGGGTGCATCAGCGGCTGCTGCGGGACTTGCAGCGGTGCACCGAACTGCGAGTGCTCCAGCAGACTCGTGAAGCTGGCTCGCTCCATGTTGGCGTTCATGGTCTGGTCTTGTCTACACATTCAGACAGGTTGCACACAGTGCACAAGTGAGTCATCCGTATCATCTCCATGCTGCCAGCACCAGGTACCATACAGCACTCCATCTCCACCAGCACCACCAACAAACACCCAGTCAAGTTGAAGATCGCTCTCCATCATAGGATCGGCTGGGTGAACGAGCTCTCGAGGCGTCAGGCCTCAGTCATGGCTCCACCTTTAGCACCAACAGAGCCATCACCAGCTCAGCTCATGTTTCTCTCTCAACAGACAACACTTAGAGCAGCAATGGCTGCAATAGCTTCAACGCGCCCATAATGGGCAGAAGAGACACGACGGATGCGAGGAGTGCGTGGTGCAGTGCCAGTGTGTGCAGGAAGACAACTAGTGCCTTAATAGTACACGGCAGCTGCCGTATCTCGTTACTAACTCTACTACGGAAATCCTAACTGGATATTTACCTTGAGCAATGTGTTGGTTGGGTATGCGCGGGGCGTTCAGGGCCCGACAGCGAGTCGACGCAAGGGAAAGCGACGACCAAACTGCGCCGAGAAGCGAGAGCAGGACGCGGGCGGAACGGCGACGTGTAACGCGACGACAGACGGTCGACAG
Source organism: Phytophthora uliginosa (assembly GCA_024679075.1). Classification (NCBI taxonomy): domain Eukaryota; phylum Oomycota; class Peronosporomycetes; order Peronosporales; family Peronosporaceae; genus Phytophthora; species Phytophthora uliginosa. Next base: position 8,623 of record JAIKVD010000629.1, read on the forward strand.
TGACACTGAGGGGCGGACGGCGAGTCGGAATGCAAAGGAATCAGACGCTCGCTCGCTCGCTCGGCGGGGGGCACTACGGGAGACACCGATGGATGACACTGCGTCGGTCGAGGGAATGCAGGGGAATAAACTCCAACCGCTCGCTTTACTTAGAGCCGTTCGTTCTCGATGGCAGAATGTTTCTTCTTCGAGAATGTATAGGGGGGGGGGTCGTTTTTTCCCCTGCGAGAGGGGGGAGCGGCTACTGGCTCGACGGTTCGGCCGGACCGGGGAACGGACGGTTCGGTTACCCCGTCTGAGTGACATGCGACATGATCTTGGCATCAAGAGGAGAGTGAATTATGGAGAGCGCTATGGTAGAAGGCACCGCCGCGTCTTTGCCGTCTGCGGGCCACGAAGTGATCGTCATCAGCGACGACGAGAGCGACAGCAACGAGGAAGCGCCGCGCAGCCAGCCGCTGTCGTGGCCCGACGTGGCCGAGAAGCTCTTGCTGCTGGCCAAGCACCGCGAGCTGCGCGTGGACCAGCAAGCAGTTGCAACTTTGCTGCAAGATATGGGCGTTCCGGTGTCCGCCGACGTGAGCTGCTCTCTCCGCCTGGCGTGCGAGACACTGGGCGATCTCCTGGCGTTCTCCAGAGGCCACGACCGACGGTACCGAGCGAGCGAAGACTTGGTCTGGGTGCTGTGTGAGGTGCTGAGCCTTGCACGGTGGCAGCCGAGCAGAGTGCAAACGGAGCAGGTGAAGAAGGAGGGGCATGGGGCTGTGCTGCGTGAGCTGGTCCAGTTGATGGAGAAGTGGCGGCTGATGCTCGAGGAGTGCTCGAGGACGAGCATTGGCAGGGAACGTGCGTTGAGTGGCACCATCGCCCGATTGGAGGCGATGATTGAAGCGTGCAGTCTGGAAATCGCCCACATCCAGGACGATATGGAGGAGTACGAAGTGGTAATGGAGACTGCGGCGGAAGATTGGGCTAAAGTTATGAATTATTGCCGCAGCAAGTTAGAAGACGAATGTATTGAGGATATCGAGCGCTCGTGGAGAATTTTTGACGATACCTTCAGTTTGACCGGGGACGTCCAGGCTCAATATGCGGAAAGCAAAAGCTCACGAAACGCTTTGGCTCGTCAAGCGCAGGAAGTGGAACTACGCCATGGGTTCTACCAAGCCGCGTTAACGCTAACGTATACAATTACTCAACTAATGGACTCTCGTGACCGTGAGGAGCAGCAGCAGAACATGACACCTGAAGAGCAGGTGAACTTCCTCGGGAATGATGTGCTAGTCTATATGGATACTTTCTGTGAGGGTCTCCGGGCTGCCTGTGGGAATCTACCTGGGCCGACAAGAGTAGCCGCAGCGACTCTTGAAGATGAGAGTCGACTAGACTTGCTGAGTTTTTGCAAGAACTTTGAAGCATTTTGGCTGGTCCATCGCAACTGGCTACCACCAGTAGTGGTTGACATGGTTATCAAGCGCTTCGCGACTCTGACCGAAGCCAATGGACGAGCAGGGTGCCCTGTTAGCACCTCTATTGACCGTGTGTGCGCGAGTCTGCAGTCAGGTTTGTCGCTGCGGTAATTGTGTGCAAGGGAGGCTAAATCGTTGGCTTAGTTATGGTGCATGTCTACAGATTGTGAACATGGTGTTTTCACTCATAGGCTCACATATTTTGAAATTACTTCGAAGTATTTATTGAAGGGAAAACCGGAGGTAGGTCCTGTTGGGTTTTCGTCGAAGTCGAAAAGGACTTAGTAGTACGCGTAGCTTTTGCCGGACTATTGTGCTGTTTTGAAAAGTGCTGTAGAGGAGGAAGAGTTCCACCAGTTGATATTCGCAACTTTTGCTGTCGTTGTCGTGCCCGCAACAGCATCTGCATTCTCTCCGGATGGGCAGTCCAGGTATTTACTTGGCGTTGACGTAAGGCGTTTTCTCGGGCGTGGAGGAAGGCTTTCGTCGTCTGGACCAGCTTTCGCTGTCTTACCGCTGCATTGAGCATTTTTATCACGCGCCGCCTGTATCGTTGCCAACGGAGTCGCCACAAAAAGCACCGAGCAGCGCGCTGCATCGTCAATCGAGCCTTCCAGCGTCTTAGCCGTTGCATGAAGCGCTTACTTGCATTTTGCAGCATGATCGCTGCTCGTTGTCGACGGATAACAAGCTTACGATGACACCTATAGCCTCTCTGGATTGCTACAGCGGCCTTTCGCCGCCTCCTTCGTTCACGAGCAAGCTCCATGGCCCTCGCAAGTGTTGCTGCGTACTCGAACAGCTCTTGCCGCAATCTCAGCACGTCCATCCTGTCGTGCATACCACGGAAGCAGCGTTGCACATGGGTCGCTGACTGGTGCCATCGGCGTAGAATGTGCTCTTGTGCACGCAGTTGAACTCGGGTTCGTTCTTCTACTTCATCTTCAAATGCTTGGAGCTCTTGATGGGTCCAAAGGCGTCGGTGACGATTGATCGGGTCCTCATCCATGATAGAAGATCGATCAGGAAGATACAACAACGGTCTCGCAGCAAGAAATCGCGTCCAAGCTTCATCACCATCACGGAAGTTCTTGGCTGGCGGGTCTGGTTGCTTATACTGAGGTGTGTACAATGCCAAATCGAAGGGGTCCGTGAGAACCATTGCTGCGTCATTACCGTTTTCGCTAGTGCGCTGCATGTCATGGATAGTGCGTGATCGTCGCGCTTGCAGCATGAGGCTGTGCACTTCTTCGGATCAAGGTGGAGCTAGCATAAAGAGGTCGATGATACCATGTCAATCATCGAACGTATTTTTAGTGGAATGCGGGGTGGGGACGAGTGCGATGGTGTATCACAATAGCTCTGCAAAAGCGCTCTTATCCTGTCGTACATTGACGGGCAATTTTTGATTTCAGGCGTCGAAGGATCACTACATTTCCAGCTTGGGAATCATGAATCGCGCCACGCATGCAGGCTTTTGTGCTTTCGACGAACGCAACGCTGGGGGAAGATTCCAAACACAGGCAGAGCTTCGCCGCTTCAAGCACGTTGTAGCGTATACTGGTGCAGGGGTCGACTGTGGCGAGAAAGGTTTGCACGCTCATTCTTCGTTTGAACTCAGTGGTCGACCTTCAACTGACTCCAGGCGTGATTCCGTGAAATCCGAACTATAGTTGATGAGCTACAGGATGGCAGTCCAACGTAAGCACCGCATCCAAATGTACAGGCGTGAAGGACGAGACTAATGGCTGTATTTTTTTACAGAAAGACACGGAGCGAGGCACTAAGCACATTTGCTAGGCGGATGCGCGACGAGAGAGCAGCACATGAAGTCCGAATCGCACACATGAACCGCCGGATCACGGACTATCACAACCGCGTACGTGTCGGCGATAGCTCTCCTCCTCGACCAAGATTTTGCTCATTGGTTGATGATTCTCACTTTGTTCACCAGGAAAATGACCGACTGCATGCAACCACCGTCACAACAAATTTCCCAGCCATGCATCCAAAAACACAGAAGATCTCGCCGGGCATTACCATTCGCATTCGTGAGTAAGTACTCGTCTTCGATATTGTCAATGATCAAGAAACGAACAGCACTAATTCGTCACGGCTCCAGTCCAAAGCCTCCCAATGTCTTGATGAGCAAAAGACAGCCGTCGGAGACACCTCGAGCTGAGCATGATCCGATGCCTTGGAAGTCCACAGCAAGGTTGGACTTCTCCAACCAAGAAACCCGTGATCTATACTGTGAAGCGCTACTGCAGTACATCTCCCAGCAGAAAGAAGACGCTGCGATGGACATGTCACCCGGGAATCCAGATGAAAACTCCACAAGTACCGCCCCACTTCCAGTCGGGTGGGAGGAGAAGACAGACGCCAAGGGACGAGTGTTTTTCATCGACCACATCAACCGTGTTACAACTTGGGAAGACCCGCGAAAGAACCTTACATCATAACTGCATGTACAAATAATACGTAAGATAAGATGAATTTGCCAAAGCTTGTAGATGACTTGACTTCAGTCAATGTGAAGATGCCATGAACATCTTCGCTACTATTGGTGTCATAAAGCTTAAGCAATAAAGCAAAGTCTGTGGTTTCAATCATGGCATGATGCGAATCAAGCAAATGGGTTCTTCCTGCAAGATAGGTTCTACTTGGATTCATCAATCGGCCCCATTCTCTCCTCGTAGTGAGGAAGATGTTCGATCACTTCCTTACTGCGCTCCACGGCGTTTTGAAGCACCACGCGATCATAAGCGCGCATCCAGGTAGCAGCGGGTTTGTTGCTCATAACACTAAAGCGTCGACCCCCACCCAAGCCCAGAATCGTGTTGGACGCGGACGATGCCAGTGTCGCGACATTAGCTTGCTCTCGGGTGATCATTCGCGATTTCACAGGGTCGTTTGAGCTTTCGTGTCGTGAAAAAGCATCCAACGTCATCCGCGCTAGGTTTGACAGCTCTTCAGCTTTCATGCGGGCGTTCTTGAGCCGAGTGGCTGCCACGGACACCTCCTTTTGCGCCTCCTTCACGTCATCAATAGTGTGGCGGCGACGAATCGCGAGGTCAGTAGGTAGAGCTTGAGAGCCTTCGGTTGTGGCCAACAGCAAGTCGGCTGGATCCACCTCATCATCGTTCATCTTTTGCAGGATGAGGTTTACTCGGTCATGTGAGTCACGACGTGCCTGCAACCGAGCTAGCAAATATTTCGTGATAAGCTCGCCCGAATGCTCTGGTGTCGACGTCGCGGTGGTAGCCTTTGACTTGTTAGAAAGTGTCGTGTTTGACATCGTGTTGATCGGAGGATAAGCCATTCTTCCAAAAAGACCAGGTGCCTTTGGAACAGCTTCAAGCCCGAGTGTCTGACGCAGTCGACGTGAGTCCACATCCAACGCCGGTATGGAACCAATCGAACTTTTCTTCGCATCACTCTCAGAGGACTGCGGTATCTTCTGCGCGAAAGCTCGGATGGTGACGCAGTTCGCTGTCATGTCTTCGTAGATGCAGAGATCGAGCGTCTCATTGACGCGCCAGAACAACTTGGATCCGTCGTATAGCAGTCGACGCATGTGCCTGGATTTGGTACCGTCACCGGAGTTTGAGCTTTTACCCAGTCCAAGTGAGGCTTGATGCAGTGGCGAAAAGTTCACGTGGTCCATTAACTTTTGCGCAGAGCGCACCGAGATTTTGCACACCTCACTGCATCCACCAACAAACACGAAATGAGAGATGGTACATCCGTACAAAACCACAAACGCAAGCTCCGTACCATGTAAACGTCGGCGTATCAAGGTGATCTGGCAACCGAAGCATTTCAGCTGACGAAGATGAATTGCGCTCCATCGTGCGTCTTTGTTGGCGCTCTCGATAGCCGTGGCCAACCTGCAAACCCAGCGCTCCTTCAGTGCGGGTAACGAATAAATACTCGACCACTAAAGGAGCAAGAGGTCGATCTTGTCGAGCTCCGGGCAGAAATAAACTAAAATAGGAAAACGAGGACGAGGGCAAGAAGCACCATCGTGCTTGCTATTCCTGATCACCTTACAAGACATTCAAAATTAGCATTCCGGAACGCTTGTACTGCTGTAGTAGCTCAACAGCAAACCGGTCCAATGCATTGCGGGTTTTAAAAAGACAGTTGTCTATCGATTCCTTGCTTGAATCTAACGCTAGCACCACGATTCTAAACAGCGGGTGTAGCGTCAGCTTCCACCGTTTTCTTGTCGCTCTCCTCCGACTTCTCCCCTTCCTGCTGCTTCTCGTCTCGGGTAGCACGCTCCGCATCCTTAACCTTCTTGGCTTCCAACACTGCTTCCTGCACTGCCGGGTCGTAGATCTTCATCTCCTTCATAGTTCCCAACAGCACGGCTACATCCGCCTTGGCAGCCATCACATTAACCGAGTTACGGCCACGCCACACCACCAGGTTCATCACCTTCGACCTGTCAAAGAGTAAACAGCAAAAAGGTTAGTATGCCAAACATGTTGTCGCGGTTGCTTCATACAACCAGGCATTCATCAACGCAAGCAGAGCAACGTACTCAACGTTGGTCTGGCCCGGACGATCAAGCATGCACACAACGCTACCAATCGGAGCGTCCTCGAAGTACTGCCGAGTGGTTGGCTCGAACTCGTCGAAGTCCAGCAGATCACCAAGTCGCTCCAACATCATCTGGAAGTCCTTCGTCGACACCTTTGCCTTGCGCTTGTTCATGAACGGCAGAATGTGCGGCAGGCCGGCCTGGCACACACGGTACACCTTGCCGCCCTCTGTAGTCTCGTTGCGCTCAAACATCTTCAGGCCTGCGTACACAACCTTCAGCTTCTTGCGCTTCATCTCCTCCAGCAAAGCCATCGTAATGCTCTCGGTAACAAACGTGACGGATTTTGCGTCCTCCGAACGCGTGATCAGCTGTGTTGCCGAGTACTCAGAGGCCACATCGTAGTATTCGCGCACGTTGGTCCAGTTGTCGGCACCAAACGCCACGTACACCTCGCCCTTCTTGTTGCGGCGGTCCTCGCGACGGTTTTTACGTGGCTTCGCCTCATCAGTACCAGCGTCGTCAGATACAGACTTTTGGGCCTCTGCGTCAGCTTTGCTGTCAACAGCTGCAGCATCGCTCGACGAAGCCGCTTCTTTCGTCTGTTCATCGGTCTCCTCGGACTTCATCGTCACATCCTCAGTCTTTACTGACGTGACCTCTTCCTTCTCATCCGGGGTCGGCGCCACCTTCTTCAGCAAGCAGATGAAAAATCCGCCGGTATTCTCATCCTGAGGCAGACAGCGCATGCAACGCTCGAGATGAAGATTCGCCGCTTCCTCAGCCGTAGGCGGGAACATCGTAGCACGGATCTTGTCTTTGGTCTTGTCCTTCTCGTCCTGTGCAACGTAGTCCTCGTAAGACGCGAACTCCGTGAGCTTCGAATCCATCACCTTCCAGGTGCTAATACCAGGGCGGCGCTTCAACAGCGGCAGCGTGTTCGACACATCCACCAGCTCCAACGAGCCCTTGCCCCACCGCAGCAGATCGGCCACCACCGCTTCGTTCTCCAGCGGGTTGAACGTGCACGTCGAGTAGCACATGTTACCACCAACCTTCAGCAACGCCGCGCCACGCTTGGCGATCTGCAGCTGCAGCGGGTGCAGAGCGATACCGTTCTTGGCGCTCCAGTTCTTCCAGATAAGCGGGTTCTTACGCAGCGTGCCATCACCGCTGCACGGCGCGTCGCACAAAATACGGTCGAAGACACCCTCACGCTCCGTGCCGTCCTCGCCCAGGAACGGGATGTTCTGAGCCTCGTGGCAGGTGACAAGCAGCGCCGGCGAGCTGATGCGCTTCGACTGGTGCACCAGCATGTAGGCCCGCTTGAGGTCCACATCGTTGGCCACCACAACACCAGTCGGGGTCTTGCCCGTCTCGAACTCCTGCGAGTGCAGCGACTCGAGCAGCTGCGACGTCTTGGAGCCGGGGGCAGCGCACATGTCCAGCACCTTGTGGTGCGGCTCCACGCCCAGCACTAGAGGCGGGATCATGCTCACCGCCTCCTGACGCGTGATGCTGCCGCTGTTGGAGAGCTCCACCAGCCACGACTGGAACTCCTTGAGGATCGGCAGCTTGCGCACACGCCGGCGCTCCACCGACCACGTGAAGCCGCGGTTGTCCGGGTACCACGGCATGAGGCTGATGGGGTCCACAGGCTCATCGTCCACCACCAGGCCGTCGAACTTGAAGTCCTGCTCAATGTGCTCGCGGATACTGCACAAAAAACAACAAAAAACACTCAAAATGAGCCCCAGAACTCGAAAAAAACGTGCAGAATTCCGTTGAGTAATTGCCGATCAACCAACTCACCGGTCAGCGAACGGACACGAGCTGTTGATGCGGAAGGTCGTGGGCAGCGGCGTGGCCAGCGCCTTCTTGAACGCCGCCCAGTCCGCTTCCGCCATGATGTTCTGCGCCTTGTAGTACGCGTCGAACTGGTCGTTCTCGTACACCCAGTCCGCGAACTTGTCGGCGCGCCAGTCCTCCCCCTTCCCGTCGGCGCGCGGCTTCTTGCCG